>PVJX010018068.1:0-37207 GCA_004027295.1 Dolichotis patagonum
TCTCATATTAGGGAGATTATATGGTATTTACCCTTGTGAGTTTGGTTTATTTCACTTAAGAGAATGGTCTCAAGTCGTGTCCATTTATTTATAAATATCTCGATGTGATCATTCTTTATAGCTGAGTAGTATTCCATTGTATAAAAATGCCACAACTTTTTTATCCATTCCTCAGTTGATGGGCACTTAGGTTGTTTTCTAAGAGCTATTAATTTTTGCCTACTAATGTTTTACCCTCAATATGTGTTCTGTTGACTATATTATCACTATCATAAATTCAATTGCTTGGCATTTTAAATGTTATTTTGTTTTAATTAAAAGTTATAAAAGAATTTTTTAGCTTACAGTCCATTTTACTTTTTCTTCCAACTATCCTTTTACATTTAAAACATTCATAGCTGCCTTAGAGTTAACAATAAATGTTTTTAACTAAATCCATTTTCAAATAACCTTATACCATTTCACATGTAGTACAGATACATTATGTTTTTCTCAGTTCCTGTTTTCTTTCTCTTGTGAGATTGCTGTCATTCCTTCTCATGCCCATGTTTTCAATTATCTGTTAAATGAACTAAGAATGAGGACAAATATTTTATTTGCCTTCATTTATTCCATCTCCAATGCCCTTTATTTCTTCATGGGGACTTCCATTCTGTATCTTTTTCTTACTGTCTGGAGAACTGATTTTTAATTTTATAATAGGAAATCTTTTCTAGCAATCGTATTATGGACAAGTAAGTAAGGTAGAAGACAGCGAACTGCTAGAGAGGCACTGGGACCAAGGTATAGTCAGGAAGACTTTGCTTGGGTCAGGTAAGCATGAGCGTGAGGTGAAGAGTTTATAAAAACTGGGTGACAATCAAGTAAGGAATGTAACAAGAGAGGTAACAAGAAGGTGATGAATGGACACTCCAACACCTCTTGCTCCTTCTCATCTGGAAAACATTTTTCCTTTGCACTTGGCTCTTTGAATGAGCCACTTGGATAGGACAGAGGTCAAAATGTGTCTGTGGACATCCATTTGCTATGTGCCTTTACTGCTCATAGGCCCAGTTCTAGTTTTGGTAAGCTTGCTTTAGTCCTATATGTTCAACTTAGTTTGCCATATAATGTCAGAGCCCTGGCCACCTCTTCATACAAAAACACCTAGACAAGAAGAATCCATAACAATCCATTTTTTGGGATCCCCAGCTGACTAGTGGGAGCCTTTTCTCCTTCTTTACAAACATTTCTTCTGTCTTCTTTTTTGTCCTCTGGTTCATTCTACAATTTCATGAGACATGGATCAAGAGATTAAGCCATACCAGTGTGTAATTCTTCTAGTTTTTGTCTGTGAATTTTTTCTCTTCATTTTTGGAGGATAATTTCAGAGGAATATGATTCTAGAATAATGGAAATGTTTTGTTCCAATACATTATTTCATTCTATTCTTTTCAAGCTTGCATGGGTTATAAAACAACAAGCCCAGTATATTTTCTATCTTGTTCCTTTACATGAAAAATATTCCTTCTCTTTCATCACTGCGGTTCTTTTCAAAGTTTTTCTCTTTGAATTTGTGCAGTTTGTATAATATATGCCTACTTGTTGGGTTTTTATTTTGTTATGTATTTAGTATACTTGGTGATCTCTGTAACTGCTGGATCTATTGTTGGGTTTTTTCACTAATTTCAGATAATTCCAGGCCAATATGTCTTAAAATTTGCTCTTTTTCATCTCTTTTTTGCATGCAACCTACATTTCTTTATGTTTTCCCACATTTGGGACTATTTTTTCCACTTTCATTTTTATTATTTTTCTCATTAAACTTCAGTTTGGGAATTTTCAAACTCATAACTTATTTCCTTGGCTGCATCAAGGTCAAATTTCTGATGTGCTGACTTCTATCCTCTCTTGTTTTGGGCCTCACTCACCATTTCTCCCTACATACACGATATGTAGTTTCAGATGTAATATGCAGTTACCTGCAAAATTCCTGCTAGTAGGATAGCAAATTGGAGGAGGAATTGTACATTCTGCTGGTTTCTGATTTTCTTTTTTTTTGGGGGGGGTATGTCTGTGATTATCATATGTATGTCTCCAGTGGTTTAGCTTAACTCCTCTGCCTTTTGCTTTTTTTCCTGCTATAGCATTTCTACTCTATTTTCTTGAAGTCCTAAATCCTGTTGAGATTCCTCTCTTTCTCTCTCTTTCTGGCTCTCATTCTCTCTCTCTCTCTCTTTAAATCTAAGAGATGGAAAAAGTCAGAGTAAAAGGAATTAATTTCCCTAGTTTTCCTATCTAAACATTTTAAGACATACTTAAAGGACTTCTCTGACAGCTTTTGCTGTAGAGATAGTTTTCCATGTATTTTACAATGATTAGTATTCTCATTCTCCTGCTATTGGTAGGAAGAAAAGATTACTATCCAATCTTTAGAATGAGAAGCATTTAAAGTTCCTGGATGTAAAGATTCACAAAATTATCTTTCTAGTAAGGACCATCATGCTAATCTACACACAGCCCATCACATATAATCAAAATTATCTTTCAAATCCCCTACCAGTTTATGGTTTCTCTTAGCCTCTCCTGCAGCCTAGCAGATCTTAGCAAGGTCTCTGAACGTGCCTGGCCTGCCCTTCCAAGAGCTTCGGATGGAAGTTTGCCTTATGACTTAAGATCTCTGATATGTCCAAATAATGTCATTGTTTATCAGTATTCACCTTTTTCTTTTCTTAATGATATAAATAAATACTTACAAAATCTGTATATTCTTTTTTAAAAATAATTTTATTGGTACAGTCTGATATACATAATAATCACATTCATCATAGGGCATTTGTATCTGTACATAATATAACTTTTTTCTTCTGTTCCCTATTTCTTTCCCTTCCCTTCAACTCTTCTTCCCCTCCTTATTTACAAAAGATTTATTTCCATTTTCCTTCTATTCTTTTTTCTTTTTCTCTTTGTTTCCTTCCTCCTCCCCTTCCTTGGTGCCCCTTCCCATTAAAAGTAATGCATTCTTGTTTAATCTTCATATCTGTATACTATTCCACTGAATCTGTCTTCATAGACATTGTATTGCGAAAGATGAAAGTAAAAATTGTAGAAGAAAAGTGACAGTAAACAATAATATTATATGAAACTGTAGCAGTCCATAAAAATTTCTTCTGCATATGAACAAAGAAAAATGTATCCTGATTTCAACAGTGGAGTGAACACAGTTGAGGGAAGAATTAATGAACTCGAAGGTTTGTTAATAGAAACTTTGTAAATAGAAACTTATAGAAAAGAATAGAATAAAAATACCAGAGCATCCAGGAGTTGTGGTATAATTATAAAGAGTACAATATGTATGTATTTGTAATTCTAGAAAGAAATATATAAAGAAAATATTTAAAATAATAATGGGTAAGATTTTCCCATTGATCAAAAAACAACCAAGTGAATGAACAAAACAAAACCTAATGGGAAGAATAGATATAAAAAGACAAAAGATTCACAAGTAGGTACATCATACATATACTACAGAAATCTTCCAAAAGAGAAAATTTCTAAACAATCCAAAGGCTAGGGAGGGTACATTTTTATATACAATAATCAACATATATATTAAGTTAGATTTCTTATAATCCATTTAATAAGGATATAATGTAATGAAATTTTTATAGTATTGAGAAAAACTAAACTATAACCCCATGTTCAGCAGTATTGTCTTTCAAAAGTAAGGAAGAAAACAAGGGCAAAAGAAGATAAATATTTAAAAAGACATCAATGAACATAGAAACAGAAGATCAATAGAGAAAACAACATCAAAAGAGCTGTTTTTTAAAATATCAGGAAAAGCAATAAGCCACTATAATCATCATCATCATCAACAACAACAATAAAACAGAGACCACAGAGTAAGAGAAGAGACACAAGTTACATGTTTCAGACACAAAAGAATCTCTTCTGTTTCCATGGGGTAGTAAAATAATAATAAAGAAATTTTGTGAACCACATTAAAATCGCACATTTAATTCCTAGATAAAATGTGTTCATTTCTAAAATATGCAAATTTCTTAAAAAATCATAAAATATAGAATATGAATATAATCATATTTAATAAAAGAAAGATATGCAATGGGTCCATAGGTTTCATTGTTGAATTGTATCAAAATTATGGGAGAACTTATAACAATTGTTTAATAACACGAATGTAAAATCTCTAACAGGACTGTGTGAATTTTATGGACTTGGAAAGTTGAAAGAAGGAAGGGACTTCGGGGTAGAAGAATGGACACAGTCAGTGAATGATACATGTGGTAATGAAATATCACACTGAACCCATTAAAACATAATTAGCATGTGTTAGTAAAAAATAAAAGTCTCACAGCCATGAACAATTGGTAAATATATCAAATAATCTTGCAAAACTGGCTTTGTGCTTTAAAATCAATGTAAATACATCAGTAGGATAAAAAAAATCACATGATTACTTCAATTGATGCATTTGGCTTGTGGCAAAATTTGATACCCATTCATGACAAAGTTTCTCTGCAAACTGTAAATAGAGGGAGAATTTATTAGTTTCATAATGAACATATATGAGAAAAAATAGATCATATTACAGTAGTATAGAGAAACTAGATGCTTCCTGAGATTTATATTTTGATCTGTAACTCATTTTAATTAAAATCTGTATTAAATAACTGCTATAAGTACCATTTATTTCTAGGAAAAACCAATTTTTAAAAAAATTAATATCCATAGTACACACATAAAATGAATGATTGAAGTAATAACAAGGAGGCCGGGGTTGTAGCTCACCAGCATAAGCACCTGAAGTAATAACAAGGGCATAGGTATTTTTCTGGTACAGAAAAATTTAAGTAAATTGTGTAGATACTCTACCCTATAAAGGAGTAAATACGAGATGGTCATAGTAGTATATTTCCAGAAAGCACAGTATGGAAAGAAGAAAAATACCTTTTCAACAAAACAAAATAAAACAAAACAACTTTCAGACACTACTTGAGCTAGATGATCAAGATCAATTTATAATAAGGTCATAAATTATATTGAAAAGTCTTCTCTTTTTTTGGTACTGGGGATTGAACTCACAACCTTACTCTTACTAGGCAAGTGCTTGAGGTGCTGAGCTCAATCCCCAGCCCTAAAACTATTCTTTTTATATGATGTGATGAATATTTTGCTTTGCCTGTGTTCTTCCCCTCTCATACTCATAACCTTCTCTACTGTGACAAAAACATAAAATAGATTCCAATAGAGAAGCAACCTACAATACACTTGACACATAGTACTCAAAGCTGTCAAGATCCTCAGTCAAAAGGAGATCCTGGGAAACTCTGACAGTTAAGAATAATTAGGGAGACGTGACAAAAAATTAGATAAAATTAAGGAAACCAAATTAAGTTGTGGTATTTGATTAGTAATAACCAGCTAATATTGATTCATTAATGACAGTAAACATCACATTAATGCAAGGTATTAATAATAAAGAAAACTATCAAACATGTAAATGTGAGTGTGTGAGGGTGATATGTGTGAACTCTATTTTATTTGTTCAATGTTTTGGTAAACCTTGAAATTCTTAAAATAGTGTGAATGAAAATAAAATATAAGATAGTATGTTTAACATATTAAAGAAAATATTTAGCAGCGGTCATTTTAGAGTATAGGTTTTAACAGGAGTTTAATTTTTACTCTATATATAATATATAATTTTATGTACAGTTTCATATTTTAAAAAGTATTTCAGCATAAATAAAATTAATTTTGAATAAAGCAAGAAACAAGTTAGAAATATAACACTTCTTAATTTTAAAAAATTTTATTACTACATGTTTGTAGTACATAGCATTCACATTCCTGTGGGGGCTTATACAAGGGTGAAATACATCTTAATTCACTTGTTTGTCCTCTTTCCCTTTCCTCCCTTCCACTTCTATTCATCTCTTGATTCTCTTCCTTTTTTCTGCTACAGTAACATAAGCAGTGTGGCACTAAGTTGGTAGGTAAATGGGTAGGTAGACATGTAAACTTCTAGCATGGAATGGGATTCCAGAAATGAACACATACATGTATGGTAATTGATTCCCAAGGACCATCAAGACTGATGCACAAAGGGGACATAGTCTTTTCAATCAGTGGTTACAGGACACTTAGATATCTATGTGGGACATACACTGCATGAATGTATTTCCAACAGAATTTTTAATGATGTTTATTTATAAATATTTAATTCTTTTGCAGTGATACTGTCCTAGATGATATTTAATTTGTAACCATTGAAGGTCACATATTGATATTTCTCAATATTTTTGCCATTAAGTTTTATTAGTTATACTTTCTTTACCATTTATCTCCTTAACAAAACAGTGAATACTCTTTCCCTTTAAGGCTGTGGGGGTTTAAAAGTAGAATTCCCATGACAAATGGTCAGATCTGCATACTGGGTGGCCAGCAAATGTTGTTAGACATGGAGCAGTTGCGAGAGGTGCTAGACACACAGCATCAAAAAGGAAACATTTCTTTAAAAATCCAAGAAGATTGGAAATATTGCTTTATGTTGTCTTTTTCCCTATTAACCAGGTAAGTGGAAAGGGCACAACCAAAGCCAATAACTAATGATATCAGTTATTTTGCTTGTGTAGGTAACATGTAGCACCTATGTAACAACATTGAAACTCCCTCTCCATTTCAATTTTTCATTCCAAAATCAAATATTGAATATCCTTTTTTAAGTTAAAATTTGCATTACTCCATATGACTAGATTCTGTCTTGCTTTGCAGGGAAATTTCTGGTTCTGAATTTACTGTAATACAGAGACCAGTAAAGAGCTTTGATACCAGTTTTATAGTGAATCATCCCAAATCTACCATTTGTATGTGATTATTTCCAGAAAAATAATTATCTTTAATAGTTCTATTGACATCAGTTTTCATAGGATCAAGATATAGGTGAACATTCTTTATCAAGAAACTACTATCATATATTATCCATATATTTATACACATGTTTAAGCTTGTATATACCCAACCAATCACCACCCTCAAAAACACAGCACTTGCCATGGGCCAAGATTTATGAATAATATATAGGACTCTGCTTGCAGAGTCCTAATCAGAGAGGAAAAGGGAATGATTACTCAATGTAAGTGACATTGTGGAACAGGTAATATAAGAAATTTTCAAGTATGATGTAAAAGTACTGAGGCAGAATATCTAATTCAGACTGAAATAGAGAGTGAGGCATCTTAGATGAATTAGATGAAAACTTATAATACATAATCTGCTAAATTAAAAAGATCAGGGGTTCCTTTAATGGAAAAAATCATATGAGTAAAACTGCAATTATGAAAGAACAAGAAATGATCATGACCTTCAGATTTCTGTGGCGGGCAGACAAGATGAGAGTCTGGAGATACGCAGTTGTCAGATTCTAAGAGCTTTATCGCTATCTTGAGGTCTTTAGAAGACAGATGTCAGTGGGGTCTCCAAGCACAGAGTCAGCAAGAAAAGACTCAGACGATCCTCTTTTAGTACCCTGTATTAACCGCCTAACTTCTAACCTGCATAGAGTCACTTGCTTCCTTCTATTCTCTCCTAGTTCTTCCCTTGTACATATTTCTTCTCCCCTCTCTTCTCTCTTGCTTTTCATCACTTTTCCTATTGGTATGGAGTAACTAAAGAGCAATGCATTTTAAAGAAACAATAGGCTGCTCAAGAATGTGAAATGTGAGGTTTTCATTCTGATTTGAATTTCTTCCTGAGAACATCTTCTGTTGAATGACCACTGTGAATTTTTGTCAGTGAGAAACAGTTTTCTTCATATTCATATTTTATTATAATTTCAAATGGTTATTTTATTTATTCTGATATGACTAAATTAAATTCATGGGGTTGTTCATGTTGAACCTCTTATTTTATACTTTTGCAAAATAAACTTTTAATTCAAAAGCAACATAAAGTTGTTTTAGGTCATTTTGGCAATATAAACCTTAAGAAATGAAAGCCACATGTAACTCAGCTTTTAGGATTCATCATTAGTGGTATTTGGTGAGAATTCTAAGAGTATGCTAAGACAATTTTTAACTCAAAATGAGACATGAATTTTCATAGTGCAATTTATATTATTCATCATCTTGTTTAACACTTAAATTGGAAATATTTTCACATATTTATATATTAACAATTTAATTACCTATAATAACTTCATAATAGTCCATTGTTTACATGTATGATAATTTAACACCTTCACTGTGGATTGAAATACTGCAATATATACAGTCCCTGCTTGAAAAAAATGAGTATAATATTGCAACCTTCTCTGTGTGTATCTGTTATATACACATGCAATGCTTGTTGAAAAGATTCGTACACTTTAAATTTTAATAAATAGTTTCAATATGTAAGACAACAGCATTTATGAGTAACTTATTTTGAAAAATTGAAAATAAAATTAAATCTGTCACCTGTGTCCTACTTCACACTTCCTATTTTTCTTTTTCTTTCCCTCTTGATTGTTAAAACAAAAAAAGCAATGATTTATGAAAGTAAATGTCAATACATTTATTTACCATACGCCTGTGAGTTTGTTGTTGTTGAAAGTTACCTGTGCATATTTTCCTACTTTAAAAATTAGATCTCCTCCTTGTACTGTTAATATATTGATCATTCTATCATCCATAATCCTCTGACTGATAAGAATGATTTTCCACTTTTAGTGAACTGTATCAAATGAATGACAATTTGTATTAACATAGGTATTTTAAAATTTTAAAAATAAAAGTAAATCATGAAGTTTTCTAACTCTCAGCTAAAAAAAATCTTCCAAGATTGTTTATACTTTATTTTGGTCTGAACACATTTCCTCCATCCTTTGCCCTTAGAAAAACACAGAATGTTTGTAAATTTTTTTATTGTTGATTATGTTTTTTAATCCTCATGTTGCATGATAAAAGCTTAAAAGTTGATTGTAGCTTCTGTGATGTCAGCTACAGTTACTAACGTCAATGATCATTCCTTTCTCCCTCATTCAATTATTTCTAAAAATTTTAAATTAAAAAAAAATACCTGACACAACACAACTTAAAAGTATGTGTATTTGTAGGGTATCTTGTGGTGTCTTGATTTGTGTATACAAAGTGTAATGTTTAAATCAGAAGCAGGCTTTCATGGTGTCATCCCCTCTTTTGGCTATGATGCTTGTTCAGTGTTTCAACATTCAGGGTGCCTCTTCCCACCTGCTCTTGCTACTCTAAAGTCCATTTCTGACTTTAAAGTGTCTGTGGTTTTCACACAAATTTATTTTAGTATGCACTATAGTGCATAATATCTCTCTGTTTTATCCTATATATATAATTTTATAAATTACTGTTTCTTTGTTTACTGGTAACAAGCTTTCTGACACACAATATGTGTTAGAATTTCTTTAGCCATGAGTAGTTTTTTAAATATATTTTGTTCATTTTAAAATTGTTATACCAAATATTTTAACCATAATTTATTTGGAAGACTAATTTTGTTTTAAAATATTACTACTTTGATAATTCAAAGTGACTTTCCAGTTTCCTTTTATCTTTATATTCATAGTGCTTATATATCCATGTAAAGAGTGTCTGTGTGGATATATACATGGGCTATATATATAATATTTATATATTAAAATTTTAGATGACATTTTACTTCCTCTGTGATTTTGTGGATGCATGATATGCCATGAATGAGTTATTCAACTTGTTTGACTAAATATTTATATACTTTCTTTAGTGTGTTTCTCTGTTGAACATGAGTTTTAAATGAGTTAAATACTCATTTAAAACTTCACCGAGATTGTGTTGACAGGCAAAGATCTATATCTTCCCAGGTTTAATCTACTGTGTGAGTCTCACTGTGTTCTAGTTCACACTGTGTTTATTTCTTCAGTAGCTCATTTTCAACTCATTTAGTTCTTCTATTCTTTTCATTAAAGATTTTGTGCCTATTTTAAAATAGAAATATGATCAAAGACATTCTGTAAAAATCCTTTATGGTTTTCTAATTCTTTTATGATAAGAAACAAATTTCTTATGGTTAAAAGATTCTGTACTTCTGGGTATGGTGTTACACATCTGTACCACCTGAGATACCATCTGAGATAGAAGATTACCCAGAATTCAAGGCCAATTGGGCTGCAAGGCATTGTCTCAAACAAACAAAAAAAGATTCTGTATTACTCTAACATGAATTCAATTGTTTATACTCTAAAGAGCCCAATTGGCCTTTCTGTATTAGAGTCTTTGCAGAGGTAGTTTCAAAGCCCTGACAGTTATCCTTAATAACTTCCAGTTTTGCAGAGTCAAATCAGACACCACTGATGGTGAGACAATTGTTCTCATAATATTCCGTTATTTTCCTTATCAGTATTTTGTCTGCATTTAAGCTTTTTAATGTCAACACATACCAGTGGCATAGAAACTTCTGGAGCCATTTAAATTCAAGTGTAACAAAGTATCTAATCTATAGTAGATAATCATGATAAATATTAGTTTAATAGATAAATGAATGCATTAATTATAAAAGCATCTGTAAATGTTTATGAAGATTTCTTTTTAAAGTTATTACAGATTATAAAACATTTTAAATATTTCTTTTTCATATTTATTTCTAATAAATTCTATCTTTATTGTTTTGGTTTTCTGTCTTTTAGGTAGCACAAGAAAAAACTCAATGTATGAAAGAAATTACTCTGAAGTATCTGAATTTGTATTACTGGGACTTTCTACCTGCAGACCAACACAGTATTTCCTCCTTGTTTTCTCTACAGTGTTTTACATAATAATTGTTCTAGGGAATCTCCTGGCCATATTTACAGTGACATTAGATGCTTATTTACATTCCCCCATGTATTTCCTTTTAGCTAACCTTTCATTTACTGATTTGTGTTTTTCTACCTTAACAGTTCCTAAGATGATTTCTGATATATACTCTGGGCACAATACCATTTCATTCAAGGGGTGCCTCATCCAGATATTTGTCCTTCACGTGCTGGGTGGATCTGAGATGGTGCTGCTCATAGCCATGGCCTTGGACAGATATGTGGCCATATGCAAACCCCTCCACTACCTGACCACCATGAGCCCACGGGTGTGCATTTTGCTTGTGTCTGGTGCTTGGGTTATTGGTCTCATTCATTCAGTTGCCCAGCTAGCTTTTGTCGTCCATTTACCATTTTGTGGTCCAAATGAGATAGATAGCTTTTATTGTGATCTTCCTTGGTTTATCAAACTGGCCTGCATAGAAACTTACAAAATGGAGTTCTTGGTTACTGCCAATAGTGGATTCATTTCCATAGGCACCTTCTTCTTACTTATTTTCTCCTATATCTTCATACTGTTCACTGTATGGAAACGCTCTTCAGGAGGGTTGACCAAGGCCCTCTCTACCCTCTCAGCGCACATCTCTGTAGTGATTTTGTTCTTTGGACCATGCATTTTTGTTTATATGTGGCCATTTCCCACAGTTCCCGTGGATAAGTTTCTTGCCATTTTGGACTTCATGATTACACCTATCCTGAATCCTACCATTTACACACTGAGGAACAAAGACATGAGACTGGCAATGGGTAGGCTCAGCAATCACCTGCTACAACTGAGAAAGATCTCCTAAGTCTCTTATGAGAGTGCAGTGGGGTTTTATGCAATCTCTATTGTGGACTTAAATGTTATTGAGCTCATAAGACATTTTATTATCACTTTTCCTGCAGCTTGAAAACTTTATTTTAATAGCCAATAATGCAATCATGTATTTTATTCTTTGGTTATGGACAATTTCATGTAGTATAAGAGTTTAAAACACTTATTTTGTGTGTATCAGAGTTTGATTATTCCATGGACAAAGTAGAATGATTATGAATTTTAATCCAAAGTGTTTATTTGCAAAGCTACTAGTGTAAATTGAGATTTTTCTTTTTAATTAGATTAAAAATATTCTCATCTAAAAGGCAGCTGTTGAAAGCAACATAGATTTACATTCTATTTTTATCTTCTTTGTTTTCTCTTTATTTTACTTCTATCATGGCAAAGATACTCATCTACAGAACTTTTAATAGTTTAAAAATCGTCTAATATTCACATACACAGAAAAGAATGCATAACAATAAATCTGACGAAGGAATAATTAGTTGTGCTTTGAGTGTAATTTTTACAATCTAGTTACTAAGAAGACATTTTTAGTCCACTTAACATTTGTGCAACCATATCCTTTAAATGTGTATTGGCATGAAAAGTTATGAATTTAGAAGTGACACCGGTCAATTAAAATCAAATAACAAATTATATAATTTATCACAATTGTGAAAGTCTAAACATAATGAAAATAAATATAGTTAAGTGAAATTGAATGGCACTCTTTTGCTTTTTTTAAAAACAGGCCATAAATAATACTTCAGGTAAATTGTAAAATAGTCAATATGTATAAAAGGAGAGTAAAGCTCCCTTCCATTGATTCTCTGGCACTGAGAGAAACTAAGTGAGGGTACCAGAGCAGAAAGCTACCTCCCATCACCTCTTCAACACCACAGGAACTCAAATGAACACCAGAGGAGACAGACCCCTCCTGTCACCTCTCCACCAATGCAGGAGTTCAGATGAGTTGAGATGGAGAGGGTGTCCTCTCCCCTTACTAAAGGCACTACTGAAGCGAACTTCTTGGGAAGACCCAGAGACTAGAAGGAATGCCAGTGACACAGTAGGGTCCCAACTAAGGCACACAAGAAGGACAGGCAAGACTAGCAGTGTGAAAACTCCAAAATAACAATAACAATGTGAGCCAACAGCTGAATGAGGCCTCTGTGGGACCATCACCCAGTTTGAGAAAAATCTACGACTTGGTAACCAGCACTTTTCTCTTAATTTTTTCTCTTTTTCTTGTTCATCTTTTCTTCTTTCTTTCTTTCTTTCTTTCTTTCTTTCTTTCTTTCTTTCTTTCTTTCTTTCTTCTTTCTTTCTTTCTTTCTTTCTTTCTTTCTTTCTTTCTTTCTTTCTTTCTTCTTTCTTTCTTCCTTTCCTTTCCTCTTTCCTTTCCTTTCCTTTCCTTTCCTTTCCTTTCCTCTTTCTTTGCTTCTCTTTATTTCTCTCTTTTCTAAATGACCTGGGAGAACTCCAACCACAAAAAACTAATACATCCCCCAAACCCAGAAAGCAAGATCAGATAATCCCTATAATAGTCCTTCATTCTTTTTTTCTACCCTCTTCTCTAATTTCCTAAGCCAAGTACAATCATCCTTTGTCTTCCAGCTTTGCTTCTACAGTTCCAGCTTCCTCTACAGTTAGCTTTGTTTTATACACTATCTGTCCTAAATTTCCCCACCACAGGTTGAAACTACTCTGCCGACGGGAAACATTTTGCATAGAAACTCCTAATTTATGACTGATACTGTTGTATAACTATAGACTCTGCTTATATGGTCTAAAGTACAAAATCAGTAGTTACCATAGCTTGTCAGTTTCTAAATTGTGCTTGGTGTTATTGTTATCACTAATTTTACTGCTTTAGGTAGAATGTCATATGTTGTAATCAGTTGTTCTCCCTTCTATAACAACACTGTGAAGTTCTCAGGTGGTAGCATCACCAAAGCCCTACACCAAAAGACAAGGGACTGAGCCAAATAGATATCAACAGCCTCCATTTAATTAATTGGGAAGATAGGATCTTCTAACAGATACAAACCATGATCTCTTACACATGGAAGACATCTATGAAAAACAGACTTTTCCTAGAGTCCTTTCTACTCATGGCATAGTTGTTTACCAAAAAAACTTACAAAGATCATCACAGAAAACAAAATAAAAACTTTTTGAAACAGAAAATTATAAAATGTTAAAGGGTAGAAAACAATACTCCATGAAACAGGAACTCAGAAAACATCAGTAGTAAGTGTTCTGTTTTTAAGACAATGTGAACTTCAAAACAAGAATGATCAAAGTAGAACAACTGGACAAAAAATTAGCTACATATGGGATATTCTCTAAAATAGATCATATACTAACCCATAGTACATGCCATAGTGTAATAAAGTTGGAAATTAATAACAAAAGAAACCATAAAAACTCCATAAAAAGCATAGAAATTAAATAATATCCTCCTGAAAAACCAATAGGTCATAAATGAAATTAAAGAAGAAATTAAACAATATCTATAATCAAACAAAAGTACAAATACAATTTACCAGAACCTATGGGATATTTTGAATGCAGAATTAAGAGGGAAATTTATAGTGGTGAATTCTCACATCAGGAAAATAGAACATGCACAAATAAATAGCCTAATCCTGCACCTCAAGCTTCGAGGAAAAACATAGCAGGTGAAGTCCAAAGACCATAAAAGAGAGTAAATTATAAAGATCAGAGCAGAAATTAATTTTGGAGGCTAAGAAAGCAGTACAAAGAATCAATGAAATGAAGAGTTAGTTTTTGAAAGGATAAAAAAATAGATAAACTCCTAGCTAACCTTACCCAAAAAAGAAAAAGAAGCACTCAAAGTGGTAAGAATTGAAAAGAGTGAAATCACTACATATCTGGTGGGAATTCAAAAGATCATCAATACCTACATCAACAATTTTACTTGCATAATACAGAAAACAAAGAAGAAATGGACAGATTCCTACAAATGTATAAACTACCCAAGCTGAATCAAGAAGATACAAAAATTTTAAATAACCCAATATCAATTCATGAAATTGAGAATGTAATTAAAACTTACCAATAAAGAAAACCCCAGTTCCTGATGGAGTCATGGTTTAATTCTACAAGGCATTTAAAGAAGATTTAACACCAATACTCCACAAACTCTAATGGAATTGAGAGGGAAGTAATTCTCCCTAACTCAATCCTATAGGCAAATATTACTCTGACACCAAAACCAGAGAAGAGCCCAACCAAAAAAGAACTACAGGCCAATCTGCCTAATGAATACAGATGCAAAAACCCTCAATAAAATGCTAGCAAACAGAATGTAGCAAATCATCAAAAAAATTATACACTATGACAAAGTATGATTTATCCCAGTAATGCAGTGATGGTTCAACTTACTCAAATCAACAAATGTAATACACCATGTCACAGAACCAAAGACAAAAATCACACAATCATCTTAACAAATGCAGAAAAAGCTTTTGATAAAATTCCACACTCATTCATGATAAAAAAAACTACAGAAAATCAGAATAGATGATTTTTTACCTTAATCTGATGAAAGCCATCTATGACAAACCAACAGCCAACATCATACTTAATGGCCAAAACCTGAAAACTTTCACTCTAAAATGAAGAACAAGACAAGAATGTCCACTATACTACTCTTATTCAATATAGTTCTGGAAACATTAGCCAGAGGAATTAGACAAGACAGAGAGACGTAAAGAGCAGGATAGGAGAGGATGTTGCTAAAATATCATTTGCAAATGACATATTACCATAGATAGAAGACCCCAAAAACTCCACCATAAGACTTCTAAAATTGATAACCAAATTTAGTAGTTTAGCTGGATACAAAGTCAATACTCAAAAAGGAATAGCATTTCTGTGCACAAAGAACCAACTCACTGAGAGAGAAATTAGAGAAACCACATCCTTCACAGTAGATTCCAAATAAATGAAATACTTAGGAATCAATCTAACAAAGGAAGTAAAATATCTATATATTGAAAATTATAGCATTATGATAAAAGAAATGGAAGAGAATATCAGACAATGGAGAGATACCCCTTGGATAGGAAGAATCAACATTGTGAAAATGCTCATACTCCAAAAACTGTTATACAGATTTAGTGCAATTCTGATCAAAATACAGTTAGTGTACCACACAGATCCACAGAAATCATTCCTAAAATTCACTTGGAAACAGAAGAGACCTGTACGACAAAGGCAATCCTGAGCAAAGTCAGCAAGGCTACTGGCATCACCATCCCCTATCTGAAATTATACTATGATGCTACTGTGATAAAATCAACATTTGGTGGCAAAAATAACAGACCTGAGGATCAGTGGAACAGATTAGAAGTGTAGACACTACTAGCATACCCAGGCAGCTTCTATTTGACAAAGGAGCAAAACAGAATGACTGGAAAAAGTCTCTTTAATAAATGGTGCTGGAAAAATCTGTCTTTCTACATGCTGAACACTAAAGGTAGACACGTCTTCTTTTTTATTTCATGCAGTGAAATAAAATCAAAATGGATGAGAGATCTAAATATTAAAACAGAAACACTAAATATACTTGAAGAGAAAGAGGGTAGAAATCTTGAAGACATAGTGGTAGGCAGACTCATTCAAGAACAAAGCACACACTGCCCTGGAAGTACTTCAAAGAATTAACCACTGTGATCTCATTTTATTACAGGTTTTGTACACCAAAAGAAATCACCAAAAGAGTGCAAAGAAAACCCATGGAGTGGGAAAAAATTTAGCTAACTGGCCCTCAGACAAAGGATTTCTGTCTAGAATATATAAAGAATTGCAAAAAAATCATACCCCACAAATTCAAAGACCCAATCTGAAAATAGGCACTTGAGATAGTGCTAGGAGTCTTTTGGTGGGTTTTGTTGAGTTTTCTACATAATCATTGCATCATCTGCAAATAAGGATAGATAGGTTTCTTCCTTGTCTGTATGTATCCCTTTTGTTTCTTTCTCTCTGCTGACTGCTTTAGATAAAGCTTTGAGTACTGTACTGAATAAAAGTGGTAAGAGGGGACACCATTGTCATTTTAGAGGATTTGCTTTCTGTTTTCCCCCATTTAGTATAATGTTGGGAGTGGGTTTGTCATACATGGCTTTATCACTTTGAGCTAAAATCTATCTATACTTATTTTCATCAGGGTTAAAAAAACTAAATGAGTTTTGTATTTTTAAAAAGCCCTTTACTTCCTATCTTGAGAAATTATGTTCTTTTGTTCTTGCTAATTTTATGTGATATATTACACTTACTGATTTACATATGTTGAGCCCCATCCTTGCATCTCTGAGATGAAACCAACTTGGTCATGATGTATAATGTTCACAATAATTTACTGCATTCTGTTTACCAGTAACTTGAGAATTTTTGCATCTGTGTCCATTATGCACATTAGCCTGTAGTTTATCTTTTCCCCCATTTGTTAAATTCTTGTCACATTTTGGGATCAGGGAACCCATTCCAGAAATAAGTTTGGGTTGTATTAACCTCTGTGTCTCCAATGTTGATGCTTTTCTATGTGCCTTTTCAGTGCTATCTCTAAATCAGTTTTTGACCTGTGGACTTGCAAAATGCCTCCTTTGCTCAAGAATGGGTTCCCAGGTGAAATCAGAAGTTGAGATAATGTGCTGAAAATTCACATGGCATTCCTTTTAAGCACTCTCTGGTTATCAATGCCAATAAGCCTCTTTAGCACCAAGATACTGATAAGGGACAGTATTCTATAGAGATTGATTAGCCATTTACTGGTAGATTGATGGTTTATTTAGAGTTGGAGGCAGTACAACTGTGTCTCATTGGAATGAATACTTATTTTGTATATACATATTCTTCCTATCATAGTACTTCAGTTTGCAATGCCACTCATTGCTTTAAGTAGCATTTTATCACCATGATGCTATTCTTTAAAAAATTTCTACTGACAAAAGTATTCATTTGACAGCTACACAACTGAAGCAATGAATCTCTTACCAATGCATTCACTAGTTAGACCACCTACATTGATAATCCGTAAACACCTGGTCTTAAAGAATGCTAGATAATAGAGAAGCCTCAAAGCCTCTCATGAGAGATGAGATCTTTAATTCTTGGCTTTGAGAATATGAATAAAGAAATGGGAAAAGCTATTGCTATTGTTCTTGTTGTACCTAATTATCCACTTATTACATTTTTGCTTTTCATCCCCACAACTTTGGGTTAGACACTTTTTTCCTCAAGAAGGTCAGTTTTCACTGGAGGAGAAAACAATATTTTCATTAAATTGAAAATTAGCACCTATGATGGTTATTTGAGTGTTTACGGAAAGTGTAAGTCTCCTAGATTAGTATCTGTAAGATGATTTCAATGGAAATCCATAAAAATTAAAGAGAATCTGTCTTCTGACTAAAATGAGATCATAAATGACTAAAATGTTTGAACTGAAAGCATTTATGATTGGACTTGTTCATAACAAGTAATATTATACCATAACAATCTGTGTGATTTATTTATATATATATCTTTAAAATTTTCATGAACTCCATATAAATAGTACTTAAATATAAAATTTATTTGACTAGGGAAAACATTACTTGAAACATACAGTGATAAAAATGCAGAATTGAATAAATACCACTTGAGGAGGAATTGAAGGTCCAATCAAGGTAGAGACAGATAACCAACTAGTTAATTGCCAAATATGTAAAGTAACCTATGTAAAGGTATTGCTCAGGTCATTTTCTTTTGTTCACAATAAAAATTGCTTGATAAGGCAAGATTGCAAATTATGCCATTTTTAATAATTAATTTTCTACTTATTAGATTAATAGAAATGTTTTGGTATTTATTCTTGGGTTATACTTTTATATGCTTTGTTAAATATAAATTTCCCTATTAGCTTTTCAGCTTCAAATAATAAATGAATACTTTTGGAAACATAATTTATCTCTGAACCATTGAACTAAAACTAAATAAAGGTGTATTACTTTGAGGAAGTTTAATTCCTACTTATAGTGCTTGATTTCTCTTCACAACCTGGAAAAAATACTGAAAGCAATGTTACATGTATAATGTAATAGCACAAATGAGTGGTCAAGTGTTATGGATTGAAAACTGGGAGTCAACTTAATGCCAGCTGGATTACATCAGCATGGTGATGAGTGTAGATGTTCCACCTGAGGAAAGTTGCCAGCATAAATAGAGATGTAGAGAAGAAGAAGACTGGTGTTGAGGCATTGAGGCATTTTGGGTTCTCGTATGTGTTGCTGTTTGAGCTGTTGGTTCTCCTGGAGAAGCTCTGGTCCTTACATCGAGCATTGCTTCCTGGCCCCGGAGGGGAAGACATGTGCTGCTTGGTCTCCAGG
Source organism: Dolichotis patagonum (assembly GCA_004027295.1). Taxonomy (NCBI): domain Eukaryota; kingdom Metazoa; phylum Chordata; class Mammalia; order Rodentia; family Caviidae; genus Dolichotis; species Dolichotis patagonum. Next base: position 19,040 of record PVJX010018068.1, read on the forward strand.
ATGACTCATCATGCAGGCTTCCTGGCATGTACTCAACTATGTTTAGCATCAGAGGAGCTCAAGGCCTCCATGTCACTGAGGATGGCTGTAGTGCTTTTTAGGACAGCCTTGGTCTTTTCTTTGAGCATGACTTCTGGGTTCCAATGTAGAACCCTCATCCTACCAGCACAGCTCCTTCAGCCTGCTGGCATGGACTTTCTGGCTTCCACCATTGACCTTTGGGCCTTTCCAGCAGGTATCCATAAAACAGATTGGTGTGAGTCCTTCTTCAGGGCTCCAGAGCTCCATTTAGACTCATGGGAGGCATTGTCATGGGTTCTAGATTTTCATCTGGACTCATATAGGATATTGCTGTGGGATTCAGGCCCTTGGCTGAATAAACTATGTCTTTATTATTGTGGATAGATTTCCTGCACTTTCTTGTGTTAACTCTAGGTGACCATCATAAACAATATTATAAATTCCATGTCCTGATTCTAATTGTTCTCTGCACAACTCCTAACTAAAACATCAAGGATAACTGCTTTTTTAATTTATTCTCCAATTTGTTGTATTCAGCTCCAATAGTAAATAAAAAATAAATGTGTGTTATTTTTTCATTTTAAGATTTTGTTACTGGGTGTGCCCAGCATGGAAAGAGAGAACCAGAAGACCCACCTCTTCCTGCCAGGAACCACCACCAGAAGGCCTTTGCCTCTGTGTGCCCAGCATGGGCAGAGAAAAACAGAAGATCTGCCTCTGCCTGCTGGGCACCAACACCAGAAGGCCCTTTCCTCCACACACCCAGTGTAGGCCAAAGGAAACAGACAGATCCACCTCTGCCTGCTGTGCACCACCCCCAAAAGGCCACATCCTACAGGCAGCCAGGATGGGCAGAGAGAACCAGCAGATCCATCTTCACATTCAAGGAGCTGCCACTGGAAGGCTTCTTCCTGCAGGCAACCAGTAGGAGCAGGGACACACCACCAGGTAAGTCCTGTGTATCTGTAGGCCACCATTTGAGGCCCTTGGTTACCTCAGACAGCCGTAACCCACTAACACAATCAAACAAACACACCCCTGTGTGTCTGCCACTGTCATGGGAGTCCCAGTGTAGACACAAGGCTGAGAAGAGTAGCTCCACCTACATGAACACCTGCTCATTAGCAAAGCCCCAGTGTAGCTGCTGAGTTCTGGAGAAGCCCACTCTACACCCTGCTATCTCCCTATAAGTCTGGAATCAGAGGAACCCAGCTGACTGTCCCATCTGCCTATACTGCCTAGGAGCAGCCGATGTAGGAAGTGCCTGGGACCCCAAAACCAGCTTGTTGGAAGGAACCCAGGAGAATGTGAAGATGAGGGCGCAACAGGCAAACTCAGATCTCTAGCCCATGCAGAATAAGCCTGAGAGATACAATCTGGAAGAAAATAGAAGTCACTACCTGAAATCTCTGAAAGGATAGCAACAGAAGTAAGGAAACTACTCCATGACATTGGAAAAGCAGTCAAATCAGAAATAATATCTCAGGTAAAAGAAGAAATCACAAACATACTGAAAGAATTGTTCAGGAGGTCTAAAGACAGAGACAATAAATAGGAGTATAGGAAAATGATGGAAACCTTGAATGAATGTAGAAAGGAATTAACAATGCATGACACAGATTGAAAGAGATGCAGGTGGCCCTTAATCAAGGCCAACAGATTGCTGTAGCTGCTGGTTTCAAATAGGAGCCTAAAAAGAATTCTTTCTGTGGTCTGTTGGCCATTTCAGAACTTTGGAAATGGAATGGTCAATTCATTGGAAAGAGATAGCAGGTGAGTATGGCAGGCTTTGGGGGGCCTGCAGTGGAGAGACCCTGGCACCTCGGGACCTGCACAGTGTGGTTGACTCAGGGTGCCGGGAGAACAAAGAGCTCCTTCCCTCTCTGGGGGATGGCTGAGAGTGTGGCAGACTTTCAGTGGCCCAAACAAGAGAGACCCTGGTGTCTTGCTCCTGCACTGTGCAGTTGACTCTGGGTACCAGGAGAACAAGGAACTCCTCCCCTCTCTGGGGGGCAGCTGTGATCCTGCCGGCATGTGGGCTGAGAATCAGACAACTCATGTTGTCCTGTCCCCCGGCCCATGCCTCCCTCCTCCTCCCCCCAGCTTAGCAAGTAGGAGCCAGTGAACTACACATCTTGTGAAAAGATTGGCTATGTTATTTAGTATGACCTCTCCATATGCAAAGATAAGGAAAACCATTTGGAAGAAAACAAGAGACAATATGACAGATAGTGAATATCTCTGGTTGTCTAGCTTTGAAATTTATGCTTTCTTATGTCCCATTCTGTTCTGTTTTGTTGTGTTTAATTTTACTCCCTTTTAAAATAAAAAAATGAAAAAGAGATGTAGGTTAAAAATTCAATCAAAAGCTGGCAAAACCACTTGAAAGAGACTGAAGATAGACTTTCAAACCTTGAAGACAGGATTGTAGCTAGTGATCATGAAAGGAAAGCTCTCTTAAAAATAACATGGAATCAGGAAATAACAACCCAATGGCTCCAAGATGATACAAAGAAGCATAACTTAAGAGTGATAGATGTAGGTGAAGAAACAGGCATTAACACAGATAGAATTAAAAGGATATTCACAGAAGTAATACAAGAAATATTCCTAAACATGGGAAATGGATCTGATATGCAGATAAGTGAGGCATATAGGGCTCCAACTAGCCATAACCCAAGTAAATCTACACCCAAACATGTAATAATCAAGATCCCAGAAATTCAGCACAAGAATAGAATATTAAAAGCTGTGAGAGAAAAGACACAGATCACCTATAAAGGAAAACCAATCAGAATCACAGCGGACTTATCAACATAAACAATCAAGTTATGAAGAATTTCAAACCCTGAAAGAAGTGTTTCAAACCCTGAAACAAAACAACTTCCAACCCAGATTGATCTACCCTGCAAAACTATTTTTCAAAATTGATGGAAAAATAAGATACTTCCATGATAAAGAACAACTGAAGGACTTCATAACTACCAAACCAACCCTACACAGAGTGCTAAAGGATATTCTAGAGAGAAATAAAGATGACCATGATTCCAGGAACAGAAGCAGAGGAGGATCGCCAAACAGGACACACAATTGAATGAAGGGGAAAAGCAGAGTGCCAACAGCAAGAGGGTAACATGGCAGAGACAACCAATGTGTACTGGATATAACCATTAATTTATATGACCTCAGGTCAGCAATAAAAAGAAACATATGGAGAGTGGATCAAGAAACAAGATCCATCAATATACTGTGTACAATAAACGCATTTAACTGGAAAGGAAATTCATAGACTGAAAATCAAAGGAGAGAAAACAATTGTTCCAAGTGACAGGAGACCAGAAAAAAAAATAGCAAGAGTAACTTGCCCATCAACCACAGAGTAGATGAGAAAGATATGGTATTTTCATGCAGTAGAAAGCTACCCAGCTATAAAGTAGAATAATCTCAAGGCGCCTGTAGGTAAATGGATGCAATCAGAGATCATGTTCATGGCCTAAACAGTTTGAACTCATATGCGTGAACCTTAGCATGAAAAACAGAAGGAGTTAATGGATCCAAATGCAAAATAGTTAATGTAAGAGCAAAGGGGAGGAAACACCTGGGAGTGAAAGGTGCAAACTACTGTCAATTTCTTATTGTCTTATCTTGAACTCTTGCATTGTTTACACAATTTTGTTAGGTTTGGCTTTGTTCTGTCTTGTTTTGTTAGATTCTATGCTGTCAGATGGTAGAGGCAGCTATTGTGAATATAATGGGATGTTTTATAGTAATCATGGTTTCCTATTATATTGCTTTGAAGTCTTATAATACTTTCATTCATTTGTTTGATTTGTTTTATTCTGTTTTGTTTGATTTTATTATGTATGATGGTATGAATAGCTATTTTGAAGAAAATGAGACATTATGGCAGCCATTGCTGATTTAGTATCATTTTGTTTAGAAGTCCTACCGTGCTTTTGTTCTTCTGTTTTGATTGGCTCTATCCTGTTGTGTTTTATTGTATTTTATTATGTGTGATGGTTTAAACAAATTCTTTGAGGAAAATGAGATATTATAGTAGCCATTGTTCATATCCTGTTATTTGATTTTGAAGTCCTGTAATGCTTTTATGCTTTTGAATGGTTTTATACTATTTATATGTTTGATATTATTGTGTGTGAAGGCATACTCAACTATGTCAAAAAAAAGAGACATTATGGTAGCTACAGTTGATGTCTTCTTGTCTTGTTGTGAAGTGCTTTGTTGCTTGCATTGTTCTGTTCTGATTTGCTTTGTTCTGTTCTCTTTTGTTTTATTCTTTTTTTAAATAAAATTTTTTAAAAAAATTTTGTTACTGTGTCTAAAAAGTAAATTTCAACCACCATCCTGTATAATCTTGGAAAAAAGAAAAAAATATGTAATTTATATGATTAACTTTTGGGGACATTTTTGGAATAGTCAAAAGAGCTTATTTATGCACTCTTGAGAACTAACTGTTTATAGTCAATTTGAATGACAAAAATGACTCCTACTAATTAAAATAGTTCATTGTGGTTTATTAAATATTAAACACTGTCTTCTATACTGTTGTTCACAGAAATAACAGATACAACATGGTTCTTCCGTTGAGGAGGTTACATTTCAGTATACTTAGAAAATGGTTTGAATTATTCAAACTATAAATATCACTCATGATTAATAACTCAGGATATATCATTAAAATTTATTAGTTTCATTTGGTTATTCATGTATTGATTTTTATTGAGTTAATGAAAATCAAACAGCAAGAAGCATAACATTATTAGTTATGTGTTTCAGCACTCCTATTTAACTCTTTCTTCACTGATTTCCCCCCTTAGTGTTTGAATAGGAAGCTAAAATTCAGACATATGTTTTGTTCTTTAATAGAAGCCTGAAGTTTAAGCAGTTAAATGTCAGCATCACAGAAGTACCATTTTCTAGTGGGGTTACAAGAAAAACTAGAAAATTTCATTAACAAATGATACAGAAGAATGTACATATGACATTGTGAAATGAATTGCATAATTTTCCTTCATATAGTTAAATGCAGAGTAAAGTTAATAATTCTATTATATGGAAGGATAAGTAGAGTTTGGATTCAGGGAACTATTCAAAGGTATTCTACTAGTTTCTTATGCAATGTTGAAGTTACCTGTTTACAGCATCTCCATTTCTGCTCCTGTAACCTTGTAATAACATGTATACATAAATTATACCTTACCTTCCACCTACTTTTCAAGGTCATTTTATTTTCAACTTGAAGTATTCACATTGAGTATATTTGATATTAGATTATTAACCATGAATCCCATGTAGCAACTTTGGAATCTCTTCATAGCATTTTAAATCTCCTGGTTTCTCAATGTATAAATGGCTGGATTTAAGAGAGGTGTAATAACAGAATAAAACACAGCAAGAAACTTGTCCACCCAGGTAATGCTGAGTGGCCACACATAGATGAAGATGCAGGGTCCAAAGAAAAGTACCACCACTATGGTGTGGCAGTGCAGGTAGAAAGAGCCTTAGATGTACCAGTCTTAGATCTTTGGTGGACAATGAGAAGAATATATGTGTAGGATACCAGCAACAGAATAAAGCAGGTCATAGCAAGAACCCCACTGTCACCATTCATTAATATTTCCAAATTAGAAGAATCCATGCAGGTCAGCTTGAGTACCAGTGGCATATCACAGAAGAAGCTGTCTATTACCCTGGGGCCACAGAATGGCAGCTGTATAATTACAACAAGTTGGCTCATGGCATGCAGAAAGCCAATTATCCAGGCCATCACCACCAGCCCAGTGCACCTTTGCAGGCTCATAATAGTGGAGTAGTGCAGTGGTTTGCAGATGGCCACATAGCGATCATAGGCCATTGCCACCAGCAGGACCATTTCACCTCCTCCAATAAAATGCACAAAAAAGATCCTGCACATGAATCCTCCAAAGGAAATGTTCTTGTTTTCCTTGAGAAAATCTGTGATCATTTTAGGAGTGGTAATTGAGGAAAGCCATATATCAACAAAGGACAGATGGGCCAACAAGAAGTACATGGGGGAATGCAAATGGGGGTCAGCAGTGATTAAGATTATGATGAAAATATTTTCAGACACAATGATCAGATAAAGTGTAAAAAATATCATGAAGAGCAAGATCTGAATATCCTGTGAGTGACATAGTCCCAGAAGTACAAATTCTGATACTATAGACTGATTTCCATTACCCATGTTCATAGCAGTGCATCCCCTGAAACAACCACAGAGAAAGATAGATTGGAAATCATTGAAAGAGAAAGGGGAACTGATTTTACTTTGGGAATTTGCTGAAATTTAGCATCTAGGTCTGAAATTGACATGTACAATTCAAAAATGAAGTCTGGATAAGTATATGTATTATTATGTTCAAAATAGAAGCTAATGATGAATGGACTCATAAGAGTGAAGAATGAGATGGGATTATTTAAATAACTTATTAAGACATTTTCTTCACCTGAAGGGAGTGAGGGAAAAGGATAAAGGTTTTTGAAATATTGCCTGAAACTTAGCTGTAGCCAACTAGTCCAGTCAAACAGGAGGGGTGGGACATCAGCATCAAACATTCTACTAAATAACAAATACTTGGGACAGGTACTTAGGAAGGCATGCGAAGTGTCATTGAAATATTGTAAAACTGACAGTGTAGCTTTTCATTGTACTTCTTCTTAACTATATCAAAAAATTAGTTTTTAGCTTATTACCCTAAAATATATGTTTTTGTAACATTGATAGAGAAAAACTACATGAGTCACAATATGTGAATCTGGCTTGATGAATTGTTTACAAAACCAGATATACACATTATCATTAATTGAAATCTGCAATTAAATGGAAACCATTAGTAAACTAAAGAGACTTAAAAATTTTTGCAGAATGAAAGTCAACTCAGACCTAGAATGAGAGTTCATAAATTCTTAATGGAAAGTCAGCTTTATTCCAGTTTGTCAACAGAAAATATTTCATAAAATTAGATAAATGGATAGTTGAAAATCTCAGGATTGTGAAATACCATCATCTATAAACCACTAAAGATGTAACATTTATGTGTCATCCATCACTCACGTGTTTGATCTATGTATTTATATGCATTTTCTGGCATATGATAAGTTATAAGTGTGTGTAGAGAGTACATCTTTAACTCTTATTATTAAAAGTATAAGCAGGTAAAACTTCAATGTGACTAATTATTCCCATCCAAACAACAATTATTTTGCTTATATTCATCTCTAATAAACTAAGAACTCTTCTCAAGCTTCAGACTTGAAGCTATTATTGTTTATTCCTTCTCCCTTTATTAATTTCTACATTAACATTGTTTCACTTTTTATAAAAGTATTTTCAGTCTCCTTTCATATTTGAAGTCTCCAAGGTGTAAGAAGGAAACTGAAAAAACAATGAAAACTATTATTGCATCATGAACACTGAAGTATAGATTAAGGATAGAGAGAAAGAAATTTTCCTATTGTAATTAGGTAAAGCACACATTTGATGTAGAAAATGAGATATATATAAAAATGGCCTCCAATCACAAATAAATATATCCTCTATTGTTCACATATTTTAAAAATAATGTCTAGGTATTGTAACAAATATATATCACCTAATGTATATTTGACATTTGTCTTAAATTTAATTTCTCATCAAGACAAGCCTTACAACATTTATTTCTATCCATGCTGGAATAAGTGATATAAAAGATAACAATAGCTAATATAATTTCAATTGTCTTTGAGAATAATTTGTTTAAAGATGAACATATAATTTTATAGGGAAGAACTACCAATAAAAAGTCATAACTTTTTAAAATCAGTTTTGAACATTAATAGCATTCATAGTCTCTTTAATTATATGAATCATTAAATATTAATTCCATATTTAGAATAACTAGTGGAATAGTCATAGATTTTTTAGTTAGATTTTGTATGAATTCTTGGTCTATTATTTGGTAAGCCTGTAACTTTGATATTAATTTATTTCTGTTTCTGAAAAAAGAGGACTATGGATCCACGGAGTGTGAAGATGCATTATAAAGATGAACAAAGAAAATCAAGTGTTACATAAATATACTCCCTATGGGGCCGGGGATTTAGCTCAGTGGCTTAAGCACCTGCCTGGCAAGCGTGAGGTCATGAGTTCGATCCCCGGTACCAAAAAAAAAAAAATATATATATATATATATATGTATATATATACTCCCTATGATGAATGTTGTTATTATGTCTTGCAAATATGTAAAAAAATTAAAAAGAGGAAATAGAGCATATTAGATCTTTCTAGCATTAAAAGTATTTTTTGTTAAAAAAAGAAAAAATCTAATTATTTGGTACATTTACCATTAATAAATACTAAGGTACATCTTATAGTACATTTTCCTAATTTTTGGTAAATGTATTCATTTATGCCCAAGCACTTTGTCATTAAAATATATACAATCAAATTTCTTTAAAATACTGACTTCTTACATTTTCACTATATTAACTAAAACACAGTGAGCAAGCCTATAGGATGTACAAATGCAAAGGACATATGTGACATACCTCTTGCTTTCTAGGGACTTAATTTTTTAATTTTCACTTCTATTTCAGCTAGAAGAACTTCTTAATATTTTAAGAGCCCCTAGAAGAGGCAGTAGAACATTTTTAAACATGAAATTCTTACCTTAACCCAGAGAGAATTTCTGTAAATAGCTAATGATAGTTCCATGTGTGAAAAATTTGAGAAGTCAGGGAGAGAAGACAAATTATATTGTCTTTTTAAAAAGTTAAAATGTAAAAACATAGTGCTTTCAAGGATCATAAGCCAAGGACAAGAATATAAATGTTGCATTATCTTACTGTAACATGAAACCTAAAAATATCAAACTCATATATGCCAAGTAGCATGTGTCTACCAAAGTCTCTGGGGATAAAGAGATAGTTTTGTACAAGTGTAATTTCTGTTGATCACAAGAAATTAGGTATTATGATGTTTGAAAAAGTTTATGATGATATAAATTGAAACATACTAGGTATTTTAAATTTGCTAAAAGTGCAATTTCAATTGTCTTACCACAAATAAAAAGTAAATGAGATGATGGGTGTATTAGTTTGATTTACTCATGATCGTATTATACATATACTACAACATTGTATTGTACTCCATAAATATATACAAACACTGTATTTAAAATAAATAAAATATAATAATTTTTATACTACTGTATGTACACTATTCTATAAATATTCTCTTTGATATTAATAAACTTAAAAGTCTGTGTGAATGTCAACATTTATATTATAGTGGAAGAATGTTTTCCTTAGTGAATTTAGATTTTCTAAAACATGCATGGGGTGAAGAACTTGGAAAAATTCCATATTCTGTAATAATATAAGGTTGAAGTCAATGATTATTTCTTTTCACTTCTATCTCTACACTAAAAGTGATCTTAGCACATGATGCTTTCTCTGATATAAAACTATGTTACTGAATTAAAAGTGACAGCTCATTTACACAATGACAGCTGGAAGATGCTGATCTCAGAACTGTGATCTCTTGATAAAGACTCTGGGGTGTCTCTGAGGAAGCACACTGGTGTGTGCATTGTTGTTAAAATATTATACATATTCCAACATGAATAGCAGAGGAAAGAAAGTCTTTGTATTGATTCATGAAAATGTCAGAGGTGGAACCAGCCATTCTTAGTTGCAAAGTTAATAGGTATGTGTGAAACAGGTAGGTGGATTAAAATTAAGTAATCTTGAAAAGAGTCAAAAAGAACACAAGATGACTTACTAAACATAAGCTTTCTCATAGGTCAGATTGTCTCTTAGTCTGCTCTTCTGCTGTGTACTCAAGATAATATCCACTGTTGCATGGAGACAGTATCTGGGGAAGCCCTACTTACTCTTCAGCCAAATATGTGCAGATACATTCATCACCAGTAGTGATCCCTTGAGTGAAATTTTCCTGTTCTATACTCTGTATGTTCTGGATGGAAGAAGAATAATGGATTGTTTTGAACTTGAATGGTTCTGTTGAGAGCTTTTTTGATAGTAGTGAGATCAACTTTTGCATATGCTGAAACACAGGAAGAGAGAAGGGAAACCTTGTATAAATCAGCTAGGTGTTAAAAATTGCTGACATTGAAAAATTATTCTTGTAAGTGACAAAGAGATGCCATTTTTAAACTTGATCTATAATTTGATCTAGATAATGAGATTCAATTAAAGTTTAATTCCAGTGGCAAAAGAAGTTTATCAATGTGACATATGGCCACCAACCAAGCATCCTGATGTAGATGGTGACTTGAGCCACTAATACATGGTATAAATAGGCAGGTGCTCTTGGTCAAGTAACTTGTTTGGTATTGTCTGTTTCTGTCTAACAACTTGACAGTTATACACTGGATGTCAAACCATTAAGATATTTAAAGATTTATTTTAATAGGACATTTATGTCAGTTCAAAATACATTTATTTTGAAATCTGACTTCTTAAAAAAACCTTATTTGGGTACAATTGTCATACAGTAAGATGTCTGTACTTGAAGTGTACAATTTGGTAAGTTTTGGCATATGCTGTATATATAAAACCATGAAAAGATCACCATAGCAAAACTAGAGGTCATGTACCACAGTCACTATTATCCACTTGTCTCTTAGTCACTACTCTTCCTCATCTCCCCACACATGTTGCTTTTCCTGGCAGCCACTAATCAATCTTCCTTTCTAATAAAAATGTAACAATAATTAAAAATAATAATTAAAAATGTAACATTTTCAAATAAATGGAAATCCTGCAAGGTGAGATCTCATACCACGTGGGAGCAAAACTAGAAAACAGCATTAGAAACATACTTATACTATAATAACTTTTTAAATTTCCCTGTTTCCCCATTACCTGTCTTTTCTTCTCTCTCTCTTTCTTTTTCTTTCTTTCTTTCCTTCTTTTTTGGTAACTGTTATGAAACTCATAACCTCATGCTTGACAGGCAGGCACTGTACCACTGAGATATATTTCCAACTCTCTGTCTTTTATTTCATACTTTACTTACATATTAATTTTTTCATATAAATGAAACTATGTGATAGCATTGTGTCTGATTTATTTCACTTTACATTATGGTCTTAAGATGCATCCTTTTTTTTACAACTAATTCATTTATCTTCTATGGCAGAGTAGTACTTATATGGATGTAATTAACAAATTTTTTTATTCATTCATCTGTTGATGGGCATATAAACTATTTCTAGGTTTTAGCTCTTATGAATTATACTGCTATAAACATGAGTATGTGCAACATTATATCTTTAATTCTTTTGAGAAGATTCTACTATTATTTATGAGCCTACATTTTGTACAGTATATACAAATGGAATGAAGTAATTTTATGATTTTTTATTCTGACCTTTTTTTTCTCTCAGCATATTTATCTTGATATTTACACTCTTGCAGTTTGCACTTTTTATTTCTGAGTAACATTCTACAGCAATTTTTGTAACATAGTTTAATTATCTATTCATCTGCTGAGAGAATTTAAACAGTTACCTGTCTTGGGCTATTACAAAATTTGTTAAGCACATGTGTGCATTTGTTTACAAATCTCTATGTGATGACTATTTTAAACTTATTGAGTCTTCTTTTATGACACACATTACTGTCTTGCTTGGTAAATTTTCTGGAATTATTCAGTCTCTTATTGAAGTCTTTGATTATGCTTTTCTTCTATTGCTTCTTGTATTTCTAAAAATTTTCATTTAAATATCTTATTAGGGATATAACTAATTATTACATTTACATTTAATTTACTATCTTCTACATCAACATGAAGTGATTTTTATCTCTATAATAAATTTTTTGTTCTGAAGCCAATTTTGCTTGCTAGTCTCTGGTTTCTTTTAGTTCACAATTATATTATGTGTATTATGTCATCTTTTTAATGTACTGACAGGCCATTGTTTCAGAGTATATTAGTACAAATGGGAAGCATATTGAAATAACAAGTTTAATATCCTTCCATATTTTGCCCCTGTAAGATTGTGTCAACTTGAGAAGTGTAGAGGCTTTACTAAGTGACTCATCAGGGAACAAGTGTGCTCCTTTGTAAACATCCTCTTCTTGGGTAGGAAGGGAGCACTATGTCCATCCTAGAGGATGGCAGCCTCATCACAATATGAGATAGGAAATGAGTTTTGTTCTTTCCCCAATTTGCTCCTGCTGATATTACTGTCTTCTGCTTCTTTGAAATGTTGCCTCTGTTCGGTGCCACTCTGCTTTGCAGCCTGCTGATTATGGAGTGAAAACTCCACAAACTGTGAGCTAAATAAACCTTTCATTTCTTAATTTTGGGTGTAGGTGTTTTATCCCAGCAACAAGAGAAATGTAACCAAGATGGAATTTGGCACCAGAGGAGTGTTGTCATTGCTGTGACTATACCTGATCATGTGATTGGAAGTAGCTTGTGGGAAGAGTTTGGAAAGGTTCAGAGATGTTGCCTGAAAGAGTAGTAGCTGCCTGAAGAGTAGTAAACACCTTAGTTTATTCTGTTTGTAAGATTCTAATCATAGTCCAGAATGTTGATAGAAATCCTGAAGGTAAAGATCAGGCTTGGGATGATTCTGCTGGGGAGAAGGACTGGACTGGGTGCTGGACTCCAGATGATATATATTATGGCTTGACTAAAAGTTTGCTGCCCTTACCCCAACCAGCTGGGGAGCATCAGAGCACCACACAGGCCTGGTAGTGACCTGCTCTGCAACCTCAATCAGCCTAGCAGCATTGGTGTGCTGCACCAGAGCTGGTAGAAGCCTGTCCAGTGAATTCCACCCAGCTGAGGAGCCCCATTGCCCTCTGTGGGACCTGGTAGAGGTCTTCCCAGTGAACTCGACACAGTAGAGGAGCCTCAGTGCCCACACAGGGCCTGCCAAAGTCCCACCTCTTAACCCCAAGCAGTCAGGGAGCCTGGGTGCCTACACCATACCTAGTGAAGCTGCACCCCATGACCCCAACCAGCCAAGGAACTTTGGAGTGCTGCAGCAGGTCTAGTAGCAGTTCACCCAGGGAACTCTACACAGCCAGGGAGCCTTGGTATATTGTTCAGGACCTGGTAGATGTCTTCCCAATGAACTCCACCCAGCTAAGGAGCCTCAGTGTGCCATGCCAGCTCTGAAAGGTCTATCCAGTGAATTCCACCTAGCTGTGAAGACTTGGTGCCCATGTGGAGCCTGGTAAAATCTCATCAGGTGACCTCAACCAGCTGGTAGTGTTGGGGTGCCAGCCAGGACCTAGTAAAGACCTGTCCAGCAAACTACACCCAAAAAGCCTCAGTGTGTCACACAAGGCCTAGGAAAGGCCCATCTGATAATCCCTACTCAGTGGGTGAGACTCCCACCTGTATGGACAGCCAACACCAACTCAGGAAACAACTGAGACTTTACATTCAGTTGCCCCAGAGGAATACAGGAAAATGATAAAACAAACAAGTAAAATACAATCTCAAATCTCCAGCCCATTCTAGACAAATCCAGGAGACATGGACATAGAAAAAAGCATAAATCACACACCTAAATTTTCTGAAATGATAGCAATTTAAGTGAAGAAACAATTCTATGAAGCTGTAAAGCAAATCAGATCAGAAATAAATCTCTTAGGTAAAAGAAGAAACAATAAACATAATCATATCACATCACAGTTGTGGATAGTGCAGGTGGACAGTGCCTTGTTTACACCAGTTTTCGAGATTTTACAGACAATAATAAGAATATGTATATAGGATATCAGCAAGACAACAAAAGGAAGTTAGGGCCACAAAGCCACAAATAACATTCATGAAGATTCCCAAATTACAAGGATTTATGCAGGCTAACTTGATTATCAATGGTCTATCACAGAAGAAACTATCTATTTCTTTGGGGCCACAGAAAGGAAGCTTTATGATAAAAACTCCTTGACTCATGACATGCACAAGACCAGCTGTCCAAGCAGTCAGCACCATCCCATCCCTTTTGTAGGCTCATAATAGTGGAGTAGTGCTGTGGTTTGCAGATGGCCACCTAGTGGTCATAGGCCATTACCACCAGCAGAACCATTTCAAGTGCTGCAATGAATTGAGAAAAGAATACCTGGGATGTGTATCCTCCAAAGGAAATGGTTTTGTTCACTATGAGAAGGTCTGTGATCATTTTAGCAGTAGTGATTAAGGAAAGCCACATATCAACAAAGGACATATTTGCCAACATGAAGTACATGGGAGAATACAGATGGGTGTCAGTGATGATTAAGGTCACGATGACAATATTTCCAGGTATGATGACCAAGTAAAACATAAAAAAATCACAAAGAGTAACACTTGAATTTTCCATGAATGACAAAGTCCCAGAAGCATAAATTGTGTCACTGTAGACTGATTTCCTCCATCCATCTTGTTCAGTGTATTCTCTGAAATAACCTAGATATGATAGATGCCAGTTATTAGAATGAAAAAGTATAGATAATTTTTAGACTTTAGTACTCACCTTCAAATTTAGCATCTACACCAAGAAATAAAACTATTATTGTGATGAGAAATCTTAATCAAGCACATATGGAATTGTACCTGAAGTTGAAATAGAATGTACAAGATTGATTTTCTAAGAAGCAGAGACTAAGATAAGATTTCTATGCAAGCAACTTATTAAGCATTCAATCTTTCAATGAGAATAAGGAAAATAGTACTTCAAGCAGTAAGGCTAAAGTAAGGTTGACACTTGGAATCCAGCTTCTGTCCACTGCTCCTAGAAAAACAAGCTGAGTGGAGCAACAACAGCCATTGCATCAAATAACTAGAATTAGTTCAATTACAATAGTCCCTTTTATGTACAATTTTGGTTTCACTGTTTCAGCTGCCAGTAATTAAATTTGCTCTGTAAGTATTACCATTTGTCTTTAGTCTTTTAAGGGAGAGACATTATATTCACATAATTTTTGTTACAATAGGTAGCTTAGATTGTTCCCCTGTAATTTTAGTTATTATTAATTTTTTCTTAGCCTAGTTTTTGTTAAACCTTATCATTACATACACATTTATTGGAAAAACATACTATGCAAGATTCAGTACTCTTTATAGTTTCAGGTAAACACAAAGGACTTGGAATGTATTCTCCAATGTAGGGACATGAGAAAATGTTCATCTGCAAACATTAGGTAAATGCAGATTGTGTCAGTTGTTTTTCTCTCATTGCTAGACAAAATGTCTGATGCTCAAAATTAATGGAGGAGAGGTTTATTTAGCTCACAGATTGTGGAGGTTTCAGTGCATAATCAGTTGGTTCCAAGGCAGGGTGGCATGGCAGAGGGACAACAGTTCATGGTGGGAGAAAACAGTAAAGGCAAGAAGACACAAAATAGGGGAAATGCAAGAGAGAAGACTCTTTCTGTACCTTATGCTTACTGTGTATGTGCTACATCCACCCTAGGTTGGGTGTAGCACTCACATCCATCCATAATCACACTATTGGACCTTGAATCAACCACAAATTCTAGGAACCATCACCCATGACTGCATGAGGTTTTGAGGGGACATCCACACACAAATTGTAACACGGACCAAAAAAGTTCTGTCTGTCTTGCCTAAGTCAGAATGGCTGTCATCAAGAACCAAAAAGCAACAAATACTGGAGAGGAAATAGAGGGAAACAAACACCCCCACACTGTTGGTGGAAATACAAACTAGCACAAGAAATATAGAAGTCAGTATGAATACAGTTTGTCTCAAAAGCTAAAAATAGAAATTCCATTTGACATAACTACACCTCCACTAGTTATATTCCTGGAATTAAACACTGTATTATAGTATTACATATATACCTATGTTTATAGCAGAGTAGTTTACAATAATTAAATGGTTGAAACAGCTAAGGTGCCCATAATACATGAATGAACAAGGCAATTGTGGTATACATACATAATGAAATATTATTCAACCAGAAAAAAGAATGAAATCATGTCATTTCAGAAAATGAATGAAACTTGAGACCATCCTGCTGAAAAAAATGAGTAAGGCAGAAAGTTAATGTTGCATAGTTCTCTTTTATGGGAAGCATATAATACAAATAATGAATAAAATGAAAAAAGAGATGATAGGAAACCTAAAAGAGGGGACTATGGTTAATTAGGAAGGGAATATATATTGTAATCCTGTGCAAATAATATGCTAAATTATATTTTTCCTCTATTATATAGAAAAATTTTCAATATTTGATTACACATGTTCTATAGCATTTTACCAATCTAAATTTTAGCTTACCCTTTTAAAATCTCACAGTGGAATAATCTTTTGAAGAGAAAGTATATACAGGCCTTATAAACACATCACTGCATAATGATTTGAGTACAAAACTAACCACTCAACTCACCATTAATCAAAACTTACTATATAGTTAACATAGTATAGCAAACTAAGTTGATTGGGTCACAATCAGTGTAGCTTATGTAGAAAAAGATTAAGAAAACTCAAAGGCAACTTGAAGATTCTGACTACAAGATCTCTAACACTCCTCTTATAACTCAAGCTTATACATAGACCGTATTTATGTCGTTTGTATGAATTAATGCTGGGAAATGTCTTGGGTTTGAAATATTACCATCGCATAACTGTCAACCTTTCTATTATTTATTTGTATTATATATATATATATATATATATATATATATTTTCTAAAATGAAATAAATCACATATGTATGTAAGCCAAATACATCTTAAGTTATAGTCCTGAATGAGATTAAATTTTCAATTTCATTCAAAATGATTCATCTCTGAGTGTACAATGATGTTTATATTTATCTTTATTGAATTCAAAATTTGTCTCATAAGGGATGGTAAAATTATAAGGTACCATAATGTTTCTCTTTTAGCATTGTTTCAGATTTCGGGTATAATATTCTCTTTGATAATATGAAGTCTACACAGCAGTCCAAGAAGAAGGGGTGAACAATGAAAACATTTACCTTGTCATGACAACTATATCCCCCTCTACTTATACACTTAGCAACATAGATTAAGAATGACAACAAAGAAAATTTTCCTATGGAAATGAGACAAAACATATGTTTGCTGTGGATAAAGGAATTCATAATAATGATCTTACAGCTTACAAATACACAAATCCATTATAATAAGAAATATTTGTATCATTTCTTCCAATATGAAACCCAATAAGAGATTCATGACTTCTGAGGTATGTGAACAACTTGAACTTTTTATTAAAACTACTTTGCAAATTCAAATTATCAATACAAAGTTTTCCAAGAGATGTTTTCAGTGACTATTTCTGGCCTTATTGATTACATGACAGAGAAGATAGCTAAGAACAATACCAAGAGGTCCTGAGAAGATGGAAGATTGATAAGTAGCAAGGTAAAGACCCTCTCTGAGATAAACAGCTCAGACGCTTCACTTTGCCACCATGGCAAAGACTGGACAAAAAGAGAGAGATTCTCACAACCCATAAAGAAACTAAGGGAAAAGAAAAAAAGAAAGAAAGAAAGAAAGAAAAGAAAAACTTGGAAGGAAGGCTGGAACCAGACACACTCTCACCAGAGCTGGTCTGACCTGCAGTCATGACGCTCTCACCAGAGATAGTCTAACTTGTAGTTGTGATGCTCTAGTTGGAGCCAGTCTGACTTGCAGTCACACTAAAGTTGGGGGTTGGCAAGTCCAACAGACAGTGGAGCAGGCATGGAGAACTGCATTAACCCACTATGAGTGCTTGGAATTTGGTCCTCTTGTGGGAGGGGAGTGACTGGTTGGATGACATACTGGAACTGGGCAGGATGGACCTGAACAAGGAACTGCATTGACTTTAGTTGACTGCTCCCTGCCCGGAGCAAATTGATGGGATCTGCTTGGGCTGGGTCACACCCGGGGCAGGACCCAATAGCCAGGGAAGAAATGGCCCCCAACTCTTCTGCACTGTTGGTGGGAGTGTAGACTGGTGCAACGACTGTGGAGGTCAGTCTGGAGATTCCTCAAAAAGCTGGGTTTGGAAGTCCCATTTGACCCAGCTATTCCACTTCTAGGCATATTTCCAGAAGAACTGAAAACATCGTACCACAGTGATTTATGTGCACCCATGTTTATAGCAGCACAATTTGTAATA
>PVJX010018069.1:0-26023 GCA_004027295.1 Dolichotis patagonum
CCACCCCCACAACTGAAACTCCTTCCTCCCCCAAAAAGCTCCCAGCAACTCCATCCCCCAAAGGGGCTCTCACTCTCCCAGCCAAGACTTCCTCCTCCAAAAAGACCTCAGCATCTGCAGCCCCCAAAAGGGTCCCCACTCCCCTACCTGAGACTTTGCCTTCCCCAAAAAAGGCCCCAGCAACTCCAACCCCCAAAGAGGCCTCCACTCCACCATCTGAGATTCCCCTCTCCCCACAAAAGGCCCCAGCAACTGCATCCCCCAAAGGAGTCCCCACCCCCCCAAGTGAAACTCCTCTTTCCCCTAAAAAGACCCCAGCTACTGCAGCCTCCAAGGAGACCCCTGTGACTCCATCCCCAAAAGGGGCCCCCAGCCCCCCAACTGAGACTCATCTCTCCTTTATAAATGTCCCAGAAAATGCAGTGCTCAAAGAGACCCCAACAATCAAATCATCCAAAGAGGCTCCCACTGCCCCAGTCAAGACTCCTTCCCCCAAGAAGACTTCAACTGCAGCTTCCAAGGAGACGCCAGCAGCTGTAACCCCCAAAGGGTCCCCCACCTCCACAGCCAAGACTCCCCCCAGAAAGACCTCAGCAACTGAAGCTCCCAAGGATATCCCCACAACTCCATCCTCCAAAGGAGTCCTTACCACCTCGGCTGAAACTCCTCTGTCTCCAAAAAAGGCCCCAACAACTGCAGCTCCCAGAGAAGTCTTAGCAGCCCCATCCTCCAAAGCAACCTCCATTTCCTCAGCTATGGTTCCTGCCATCCCTAAAAAGCCCCCTGCAACTGCAGCTCCCCAAGAGGCCCTACCAAGCCCAACCCCCACTGAGGTTCCCTCTTTACCATCAGAGACTACTCCCTCCTCCAAAAAAGCCCCAGCAACTGCACCCCCCAAGAAGATCCTAGCAGATACACCCCCATCTTCCAAAAAAGGTCAGGCTCCTGCCTCTCCCAAAAAGGCTTCAGCAGTTTCAGCCCCCAAAGAGACTCCCATGCCCACATCAGAGACTCCTGTCTCCAAAAAAGCCCCAAGTTCACCCAAAGGGCCCCCCATTACTACGGCCCTGGCTCCTGCCTCCCCTGAAAATGCCCCAGCAACTTCAGCCCTCAAAGAGGCCCCAACCACTCCATCCTGCAAGGAGGACCCTTCTCCAGGCAAAGCTTCCTCCCCCAAAAAGCCTTCAGTAACCTCACCTTCCAAAGGAGTCTCAAATGGCCCAGCTGTGACTCCTCCGTCCCCCCAAAAGATCACAGAAACCACAGCTTCCAAAGAGTCCCCCACTCAGTCCTCCAAAAAGTTCCCATCAGCCAAAGAGAGCCCCCCTGTCCCAGCCAAGACTCCTTCCCCAAAGAAGACCCCAACAACTAGAGCACCCAAAGAGGGCCCTGATCCCCAAGTTAAGATGCCTACCCCCTCTCAAAAGGCTCCAGCAATCCCATTTTCCAAAGGGGTTCAGTCTGTCTCAGCTGTGACTCCGAACTCCCTCAAAGAGGCCCCAGCAAACCCATCCTCTAAAGGAGCGCTCTCTCTTTCAGCTAGTACTCCTCCTCAAAAGACTCCAGCCCCTAAAAGGGCCTCTACTTCCCTAGATGCCACCCCTCTCTCTTGCAAGGCAGGCCTAGCTACTCCATCCTCTGAAGGAGCTCCCACTCCCGTAGCTGTGACTCTTCACCCTCACAAAGAGGCTCCATCCTCTAACGAGGCACCTGTTTTTCCAGCCACTCCTGCTCCCTCCAAAGGGACTCCTGCCATCTCCTCTGTGTTTTCTGCCTCCCCTAAAGGCTTCCCTACTTCCCCAGTGTCAGTCCAAAGTACCTTGGTGGCTACTGCCCCTCAGGCATCAGAAGGGCTCCCAGAAAAGAAAGGCCCCACAGATACCAAAGAAGTACTTGTTGCCCCAGCTCCAAAAAGCGCATCAGTCACCGAGGCTCCTGCTCACAAAGGCAAAGGGGCGAAGAATTCTGCCACTGTACCTCCTACCTGTTCTGATCCCTCTGCTAAGAATGATACTAAAAGATACTCTACTATGGCTGCAGCCCCCATTCAGAAAGATTCTTCAAAGACAACAAAAGCCCTCCATATTTCTCCTACAAAGAGCAGAGATTCTCATTCTGCAAAAGGTCCCTTGGCTGTTCCTCCTGAGTCTAAAACCGCTATCCCTCTAGCAGCAGTGGCCTCTGAGAAGAGCCTTCCTAAAGCTGGATCAGCACCTGTCTCTCCAGCACCCAACCCACCAGTCTCCATGCCTCTTGCTCCCTCCCCAGTTCCCCCTCTGCTTCCTAAACAGCAGTTTCTGCAGTCCTCACCTGGGCTGGAGTCACCCTCTAAGCCCCCAGCCCCTGCTGATGAGGATGAGCTGCCGCCTCTGATTCCCCCGGAACCCATCTCTGGGGGCATGCCTTTCCAGACGGTCCTCGTCAACATGCCCACCCCCAAACCTGCTGGAATCCCTGCCCCAACCCCCTCTGCCAAGCAGCCTGTTTTGAAGAACAACAAGGGTATTTGCCTTGGTTTGCTGTGTGCATGGTGTGTTGCCCACACCCCTCTTGGGGGCTACCCACCAGTACTAACCTGAGGATGCGCCGCTTTCTCCAATACATCTGCTTGGGTTTGGACATAGTACATAGAATGATAATCTTAAACGCAAAAAGCTCTGGGAATACAAAATTAAATCTTGGTTTTCATTATCTCAGATAGTACTTTATATGTTATATAATATGGTACAGACTGAACTGTGTATCTGTGGTCCTTTTTACCTAACTCTTCTGACATTGAAAACCAAGACCTTCCAGACCTTTAATTTGCTCTAATCTTACACATCACTAACCTTGTCCCTGGGCCTGGGATTTGCTAAAAATATTGGGGACTCTGGGGCTATTTTTTTGTTTCATAGACTTAGTAATGACCAGTTGCCCAGGGACTTCCCTTTCTTAAAACTGTAGGCACCTACTTTTTCCTAGAGAATGGTGCAGGTAAATGCTTTCTTTCTCAGTAGTCTTTAGTGGTGCTTGGCCTTTCAATTAATGGAAATAAAATGTGAGATACAGTTGAAAGAAATATGGGGGAAATCACAGGACAGTAAGAGAGGTAACTTGTAGAGCTTGACATTCGGGATTTTCCAGAGATACTGATTACAGCAAATTGCTAGTGAATGGTTTGAAAATAAGGCCAAATGTATATACATAATTGTTTCTGGCCTTCTCCGATTTAAATTTAAAGGATGAGGAGAACACCCTACCTGTTATGGCCTGTCATTTTATTGTTTCTTTACTTGAGTATCTGGAGATAACCTTTTGCCAGAATCTTTCTGAGATGATTGAGCTATTGGAGTTCCATAGGTGCTTTGTGGATGACAATGCCAAGAAATGAAGATCTTAAGGGGGGAAAAATGAATTGTAATACTAAAAATATTCAGTATATCTAGTGATTATCCCTCATTTCTGGAGGTGAGTCTGTAATAGATACGTATGTTTCAGTTTGAGTTGGGGGGCTTTCAAGTTGGCTTTACACAAGTTAGTGGATTTACATTTAACATTGTAAGGCCTAGCATATAGCAGTGATCTCTAGTCCAGAAAAGCTATAATAAGCATCTCCTTAAAATCTACTGTAGAATTGTAAAAACTGTTTGTCATCTTAGGGTCTGGAACAGAATCTGACAGTGATGAATCAGTACCAGAGCTTGAGGAGCAAGATTCCACACAAGCAACCACACAACAAGCCCAGGTGGATATTCTTTTATTTTACTAAATGGTTAGGTGTAAGTACTGTATGCGGGTTATGGAAACACTGAAGAACCAGGGCTGAAAAATCTTGGTAAAGGAAAACCACAAAGACATAGTGATACCTAGGTCTTGGATTCCATTTAATTCATAGCTATTTTGTCTTTAGCTGGCGGCAGCAGCTGAAATCGATGAAGAACCAGTCAGTAAAGCAAAACAGAGTCGGAGTGAAAAGAAGGCACGGAAGGTAACATTTTAAGTTATAAACAGGATTAATGGTTGCAATGAAGTAACTTCAGAGTAAAACACTTGCACTGGAATTCTTGGTAGTAGTAGAGTACTGTATAGTAACAAGATATACTATGGCAAAAAAAAAAAGGCCATGCGTTCTGAAAACTGATTTTTCTGTTCTTAATTTGTTTTTGTTTGGTTTAGTTTTCAGTTGGTTTGGTTTGGTTTTTTGAGTCAGGGTCTTGCTCTATAATTTTAGGGTATCCTTGAATTCATTATGTAGTCCAGGCTGTCCCTGAACTCAAGGCAGCCCTCCTGCCTCAGCCTCCCAAGTATTGAGATTATAGGGATGCATCACCACACCCAGCTGTGTTCTTAATTTGTATAAACTTTTCATAACCCAGGAAAAATATTTGCTTCAGAATGACAACTGTTTTCCTTGCTTTTTGAAGGTGCTTCTAAGGTTGAAACTTACTGTTCTTCTGTATTCTTTAGGCTATGTCCAAACTGGGTCTTCGGCAGGTTACAGGGGTTACTAGAGTCACCATACGGAAATCTAAGAATATCCTCTTTGTCATCACAAAACCAGATGTCTATAAGAGCCCAGCTTCAGATACCTACATAGTTTTTGGGGAAGCCAAGGTGAGTAAGGTTTTCCTAGATGAGAATTACTGACATTTTGACCTATATAATTCTTTATCTTGGGAGCACTATCCTGTGCATTGCAGATATTTAGCCCCTTCATATCCAGTATGATAACAGAAAAATCTTTAAACTTTGCCAAATAGTCCCTGGAGACATAAATATCCATAGCTAAGAATCTACACCTAAGCTACTTCTCTTTCTGTGATAATCTAAGTGAGGTATGCATTTTACATTATATAATGAGTTGCCTGAAATAGATTTAGAGTGACAAATCTGAAAAGGTATATATGATTTCTTTCTTTACTGTAAACTGATCTCACCTGAATATTCTGTGCCTTGTAGATCGAAGATTTATCTCAGCAAGCACAGTTAGCAGCTGCTGAGAAATTCAAAGTTCAAGGTGAAGCTGTCTCAAACATTCAAGAAAATACACAGACTCCAACTGTACAAGAGGAGAGTGAAGAGGAAGAGGTATACCAGAAAATCTTCTGTGCTTTTAATCTTCTCTGCTTCATCTATTTAGTCTGTCATGTCAGATTTTTTCCCCCTCCATACTGGGGATTGAAGCCAGAACTTTGACACTTAAGCTACCTCTCCTACCTCAGTCTTCCAGAGTGTGGGGGTTATAGGCATGTGCCACTGCATTCAGCTAGATATTTCTCTATTTTTTATATGCTCAGTCCCCACTAAGTTTTTGTGGGTTTTTTTTCTTTCTTTTTTTTTTTGTTTAGTACCGGGGATCGAACTTACAACCTTCGCTTGCAAAGCAGGCACTTCTGCCACTGAGCTAAATCCCTGGCAGTCCCCACTAAGTTATGTGGCTTTTTATTCATACTAAGAACTGGATTTAAGAAGATTGTGGCTGAAGGCCAGCCTGGGCTACCGAGAGAAGTGAGTTCAAAACCAGCCTGAACTACATAGTGATACCCTGTCTCAAAATGACCAAAAAAAGGGCTGGGGTATAGCTAGCTCAGTGGCCGTGTCTGCCTATGCGAAGTGTTGAGTTTCATTCCTGGTACAAAAAAAGATTATGGCTTCAAAAAATTACTGAAGTTCTTTTTTAACTGAGGTTCTTACCTGAAATTTATTAAGCTTCCCTCCACCCCCTTTCATCTTAGGTTGATGAAACAGGCGTGGAAGTTAAGGACATAGAATTGGTTATGTCACAAGCAAATGTGTCAAGGGCAAAGGCGGTCCGAGCTCTGAAGAACAACAGTAATGATATTGTAAATGCTATTATGGTAAGTGTCCATGATTATTCCTTAGCAGCCTCTTACCTGACCAATCAGAGTGACCTTATCGTCTCTGCCTAATATTAACCAATTAGGAAGCCCCATTCCAAAACCAATTCTGAGTTGCCTTAGGCTTTAAGGACCTGAATTCTAGTTCATCACGTCTAATTATCTTTTTTTTCTTACAGGAACTAACAATGTAATCATCTGAAAAGAGGACTTTTTTTGGTGTTTGCAAAAAGGTCACTGCAGCTTGGTTTGGAATTTGTACTGTTTCTATCACTAATAAAGTTATGACTTATTGGATGAATTCAGTGGGTGCTTGGTCCCTCCCCCACACTCAGTCCACCCAAAATTGAAGTCTTTAGTAATTTATTTCAAGACCACCTTTAGTCAAAAAGATTTTTTTTCTCCATTGGTCAAAAAGATTTTTTGCCCCAGATTTTCTCAGTTTTAAAATCTCAACCTTTTCCACCTCTTATAAAGAGTTATTATACTAGGCCAGTGGTGGTCAGCAGGCTATTTGCTATCATTGAAAGCTCTTGGGCACATGTGCCATAGTTTACCATCACTGTACTAGGCTGTTAGGACCCTCTTGTTTTCAGAGAAGACAAAAGTACTTTCTCAGTTTATTTCTTCCCAGATGTTAGTCATTAGCAGAATCTGATTCACCTAATGATTCGTGCCTGAATTTAACAGTTCACTTAAAATGGTTTGACTTAAAATTTTTAAACTTTACAGTAATCCAAAGCAATAAGCATTGAGTAGAAACTGTTTTGAATTTTGATCTGATGCTTGGCAGTGCCAGCAGACCACTTAGCCACATAGTCAAAAGGATAAACCAAACAGTAAAGAATACTATGTTACTAACTTGTTTGGTAGGTGAGATACATTAAATGCATTTTCAGTGTGCCATGAAATTACTCAAGGAGGTTTGTAACTCAAGGAGGATCCTAACTATGGTGACAAACCTATGGCACACATGCCACAGCAGTTTTATGTATCATTGAAAGCTCTGAAAGGTTCTCTATCACTGCTCTAAGGAGTTCTCTTTAAGCCAAACTTGGTACAATCCCAATTGGTTATAACTTGTGTGAAGGCTTGGTGTACCAAAAATGCAGACAAAAAGTGGCTCTTTGTAAAAGATGAAAATTGATCTTATAAAGAGGAAGATTTTTACTTTAGTGCAAATAAGGAACGCAGCACATAGACATAATTTACAGTGTAGGTTATAGGTAGCCACAATTATAAGTACAGTAAGTGAAAAGCAGAACTATTTCAGACAACAATAGGCTGGTTTATAATAAAAACTAGGAACCCCAAGAAGAGTATGGATTGTCTGAATAATTCAGGAAAAGGCTGAGTGCATAATTCAGCAGCACAGCACCTGCCTGGCAAGTACAAGGGTACCAAGTTAAATTCCCAGTACCAAAAGTAATTCAGGGGAACACAATTAAAATTTAGAAACGGGAAGGGTATAAATAAGGGCGATAATTTTAAAATGTGCCAGATGTGGCAGTACACACCTGTAATCCAGTATTTGGGAGGCTGAGGCAGGATCTCCAGAGTTTGAAACCACCCTGGACTATATAGCTGAGACCCTGTCTCAAAACACAAAGAAAAAGCAAATGATGAGTACATTAAATGGAGATAAAGTATATCAACACCATCAGTGGTTGCTTGTTTGGTTTTGAGACAGTAAACTCCCTGTGTACTGGTGGCTGCCCTGAATCTGTCTTAGTCAGTGCTGGCCATGTTGGTATTACAGGCCTGCACCACTACACTCCACCATCATGGATGGTTGGTTTCAACTTTTTTCAGTTGTTGAGTTTGATCTTTCAATCCTTGGTTTGGGAATTTTCATTTGATACAGTGGTTCCCTGTGTAGTTCAGGCTGGTCTCAAACTCAAGGTGATAACTGCTGTCTCAGCCTCCCAAGAAATTACAGATGGATGCAACCATGCCTTAAAGATCTTTCCCAGCCTGTAAAAGGAAGAATTATAACAGATGTGAATGAAAAACCAAAGCCTAAAGTTTATTTCCTCAAAGAGCACTTGTCTTCAAAGAGCTTGACCTTTTTGTTGTTCCACAACTGGGAAGTATTATTCAATACAGGGGCAGTACAGATTGATGGGTAATGTTTGATAAGGAATGATTACCTACTTAAATTTCACTTGGAACAAGTTAGACCAGTGATAGCAAACATTTCAGAACCTCCAATGATACAGTTAGGCATGCTTGTGCATACCTGTAATCAGTATTTGGGAGGCTAAGGCAGGAGAATTCTGAGTTTGAGGCCAGTATGGGCTATGTAAGTGTTCAAGGCCAACCTAAAATATTGAGACCCTGTCTCAAAAAAAAAAAGCAATTCAGCCCTCTGTAGCAAGCATGCCATAGGTTTGCCACCACTGGTTTAGATCATTTGAAAGTCACAAAACTGAACATAGGCTCTGGATGCAATTTCCAAAAGAGAAATAAGAATTTAAAAATTCAATCAAAAATATTTTTATTTTCTTTTTTTAAATTATTTTTAAAGAGAGGAAAACTAAACAGTAAAACATCATAAGATAACAATGTAAGAGATTTTAAAGCAAAACTACCGGAGATCTTCACTGTCTTACATGTTGTCTCTTATTTTCTTCCAAATAGTTGTCCATATCTTCACATACAATGAATTCATGCAAAACAAAATAGTATAGAACTGATCAGAACAGGATGATGAAGGCATTTTCAAAAATATTTTTCTAAAAACAAGAAGTGGCTAATAAATACATGAAAAGATGATCAACATTAACACATTCCCAAGGGACAGTACATGGCTAACTCCTGTCCGGTGGGTTGAACTACCTGTGATACATGCATAACTAGCACATTAGGTAGGTTATACCACTGGTGGTACAAACATGTAATCACTTATTGGTCTTTTTACTAATAAAAATAAGTATAAATGGACTGAGAATGCTTGTATTTGAATAATTAATGCCCTGCTGGGCACAGTGGTGCACTTCTGTAATCCTAGCACTCAGGAGGCTGAGGCAGTGGGATCACTGGAAGTTAACAGGCCAGCCTGCACTACATAGGAAGACCTTGTCTGAAAAAAAAAAAAAGGAAAAATATTTGCAAATTGTTTATCAATAATAAAGTTCAACATGGAAATCCTAAAAGTATCCCATTTCTAGTGTATATAACAGACAGTTACAACTGCTATACCACAATTAAAGAGTTTTTATACCATTTATATGTTTTCCTTAAGGAACTATAATATGATATCTGCTAAATCTGCCTTTTGCATTATTGTAATCAAAGACCCTGTGAGAACTGGTACAGGCTGCTGGACAAGGACAGTAGTGCTCTACCACTGGTAGTTCAAACTGGTAGGAATAATCAAATCAGAGATGCCCAGCACTGTAAATGAACTGTAGCCTCATCCTGAAATTCAAATAAAATGTAAAAAAAAAATTACAATGAGAGCTGGGTGTGGTGGTGCACACCTGTAATCCCAAATTCTGTAATCTCAGAATTTGGGAGGCTGAGACAGAAGGATCACCCTGAGTTTGAGGCCATCCTGGGCTACATAGTTCAAGAATAGGTTAGTGACACGCTGTCTTAAAAAAACTTTAAAAATATAGGTACAAAGTCCTATGGTAAATGTGATCAATATATTTGACAGGGTTGGGGATTTAGCTCAGTGGCCTAAGTGTCTGCCTGGCAAGCACAAGGTTGTGAGTTCGATCTCCAGTACCCCCCCAAAAAAAAAAAAAAAAAATATATATATATATATATATATATATATATATATATATATATCCAACAGTTCTAGCCCTGCCTGGTCACTTCAGTGATTTAGCAAGACTGTGTCTCAAAGACTAAAAAGCCAAGTTTGGTGGTACATGCCTGTAATCCCAGCACTCAAAGAGGCTGAGGCAGGAGGAGCACTGTATGCAAGCCAGACTAAACTTTTTATAGGTCCCTGGTTCAGACAGGTGAACTCACCAGGTAGCCCAGGCTGGCCTCAAATTTACAGACAGCCTTCTGCCTCAGTCTACTAAGGGCTGGGATTATAGGTGTATGCCACCAAGCCTGACTTCATTTTCAAAAATTATTTTTCCCACTCTGTGTAGATAGTATTGCTATGTCTTCAAGTACACTTCTTTATTCAGTATCTGTTGTATTCAGGGATTGCAAGGAAAATGATTCAATACAGGACACATAATTTATATTATTATTTTATAATAACACTCAGAGAGTCAAACACGCAAAGTGCAGGAAATCTTTTCACACACTAAAGACCCCAAAGCATCCAGCTGAGTCCCACAGCAATGTCCCATGTGAGTCCATTTGAAGACCTAGAGCCCATGACAGTGTCCCCCCACAAGTCCAACTGGAGGCCTAGAGCTCACAATAATGACTCATGCACTGATTTCACAGATCTGCACTGGGAAGGCCCAAAGGTGAGCAGTGGAAGCTAGAAAGTCAATGCTAGCAGGCTAAAGTACCTATGCCAGTAGGCTGAGGGTTCTGCAATGGAGCCAAGAAGCGATGCTCAAAGTAAGGACCAGAGCTCCCCCAAAAAGTACCACAGCCATCCTCAGTAACAATGAGGTCCAGAGCTCCTCCAACGAGAACAGCCGAGCTCACATCAGGAAGCCAGCATGACAAGCTTCACCAGGAGATTGAACAGCACACGTCTTCCCCTCCAGAGCTAGGAAGTGATGCTCAAAGTAAGGACCACAGCTCCCCCAAAGTGAACCACAGCCATTCTCAGTGTCAACAAGGTCCCAAGCTCCTCTGACGATGAGAGATGAGAACACCCAAGCTCCTATCAGGAAAGAAATTCGACAGGCTCCTCCAGGAGAACCCACGGCAAGAGGAGAACCAACACCACCTGTTCCCCTCCAGTTCTCTTTTTTACATTAGCAACAATCCTTGGGTGGGCATCCACACTCAGCACCATGCTGATTCAGTTCAGCTGGCATTACAGGTTGACTACAAGTTATCAGTACACCACAATAGCTAATCTTCCCTTAATCCCATCTATCATCTAACATATTTTTTAATCTCAACTTCATTTTTTCACTTTCAATTTTCAGTACTGGTGACTGAACCCAAGGCCTCAGGCTTGCCACTGAAGTACTTCCTTTGCCCTTTTTATTTTGAGTCTCCCAAAATTTTCCAGGTTGACCTTGAATTTGTGATCTTCCTGCCTCAGGCTTCTGAGTATGTGGGATTGAAGGAATGCACCACCACATCTGGTTTGTACTTTTTATTAGCGCATACATAGACAGATTCATATATGTAACATATATCTTTATATTTTTTCTATGGCCCTATTTTGCATCTTCAACCTTTTCTCTAGCTTCTTGAATACGTACAATAAAATGATAGTGTTTTTATACCCTGGTCTACAAACTGTGGGTGCAATATTTTGGATGTTCTGCTAGGGCAAATTTATTTTGAGGCCTTGTCTCTGATTAGATACTGTCTCCCTAAACTGGGATCCACAAAGTGCTTCCAAGAGACAAAGACAAGATCATAATTTTCACTTTGCATCCTTCTCAATTGTCCAGTATTTATAAACACCTGGTATAGTCTTTCCAACTTCTGATAACAGGAGAGGAAATATTCTGTAACAGTTTCTTTCATGACTAGAAGCAGAAAAGTTAACCTCACTGTTTTAAGCTTACTTGCTTTAGGTCACAAACAGACTGGATTTGTCTTCAAAAATTCACTGGCTCTTTTTTTTTTTTTTTTTTTTTTTTTTTTTTTTTTTTTTTTTTTTTTAGCTTTGACATAAGATCTCAGTCAGTAGCTTGTCCTCATTATGCAGTCCAGGTTAGCTGACCTCAAACTCATCCCAAGTGCTAGAATTACAAGCATGCACCACCACACCTGGCCCTACTAGTTCCTTTCAACAGAAAAGGTATTAGATAGAGATCAGTGCTAAAATGTTGACATGATTTGATTTTTCTTTTCCCCTAAAAAAGTCTTGATTGCTAAAGTTAACATTTTATTGATTTATCTTACCTTATCCTGCAATATGAAATATATGTTAAACTGCAATATTAACATTATTTCAAATAATTTGCAAAGTATAAAAAAAATTGAGGCTTTCATTGCCCAGGGGGTGTTTTGTTTGTTTGTTTTTGTCTTTCATTTTGTTTTGGTACCTGGGATTTAATTTATGACCTTACGATTGCCAAGCAGGTGCTTATGCCACTGAGCTAAACTCCCAGCCCCTCACTGCCCAGTTTTTATAATTCTTTATGTAGAAAAAAAATTTTTTTTGAAACAAGGTCTTTCCATGTAGTTTAAGTTGGCCTTTAATTCACCACATAGCACAAGCTGGCCTCAAAAGCAAATCCTCCTGCCTCAGCCTCCTGAGTACTGGGACTATGGGGTGCACCACCACACCTGACTTCCTCTAATTCTTGAGTTTGGGTTCACATGCACAGACTGTAGGCACAGTTGAGAAAGGCTTTTAAGCTTTGTTCTTAGTCTGAAAAGAGACCAACTCCAAAGATGATAACAAAATCAATTAAGAGTATCCTCAACATTAAAGCCAGTAGGGTTAGGATATAGAAGTTAATTCTAAAATTTTTATAATTCCAAACATTGGAAAAGTTAAAAAATGGGAAGAGGCCTAAAGCTGTTCATAGCAGAATTTGAATTTAGTGATATTTATTGATACACAGAGCAAATTTTTAACTTGTTCAAAATCTCTATGTGTTTTTGGTTTGCTTTTGTTTATTTGTTGAGACAAGGTCTCCTAATGTAGTTAAGGCTGGCCTTAAACTCACTATGTAGCCCATGCTGGCCTCAAATCCATAGCAATCCTCCTGCCTTAGCTTCCCTAGTGCTGGAATTACAGGTGTGTGCCACCATGCCCAGCTGAAAAATCCATTTTCTAATAACACTTTCAGAGCCTCCTAATTTTGTCACAGCTTCTGAATTTGGCTCATTGTTCCATTTTAGGGATAAGAAGCTACCACCACTAGGTGTGGTGACACATAGTTATAATCCCAGCTATTCAGCAGACAAATAGGATTGCAATTTTTTTTTCTTTTGGTACTGGGATCAAATTCACAACCTTGCACTTGCCAGGCAGGTGCTGTGCCACTGAGCTATATCCCTGGCCCAGGATTGCAATTTTGAGGCCAATGTCAGCAATTTAGTTAGACCCTGTCTCAAAATAAAATACAGTCAGTGGTACAGCATTTGTCCAGCATGACAAAACCCTGATATTAGAGATAGCTAAATTAGGGAGAAATATTTTAAGACAGTCAGATAGCGCTGGGCCCTCTTCAGGGAACCAATGCAGAAGATGAGAATACATGGCAACTGTGGCTGGAGGAACCTTTGAAGATTAAAGTCACATGGCCAGATTTACATACTTCCCTAAGGGATAAATGGAAATTTGAGATTATTGGTAACACCCTTTTGAGATTTCCCATATAAATAAACCATTATCTCATTAGGAGTGGGCCATCCTCCTCCACCCACTAAGACTATAGATTATAGATCAAGGTTAATGATATCTATGTACACTTGATATGTGAACTGTTTGCCTTTGAATCAGTATTACCTATGTGACTAAACTTGTAATTCTATTGGTTGATATAATTTTGTCTCATGTTGTACCCACCTCATGATTTTGCTCTATAAAACTTCCTTTGAGAAGTGGGCTAGCTGACAACCCTTGGAAACACCTCCTGACTCTCAATTCCTGTAAAGCTGTTCCCTAATAAATTTTCCTACTCTTTTTTTTTTTTTGGTACCGGGGATCGAACTCAGGACCTCACGCTTGCCAGGCAGGCGCTTAAGCCACTGAGCTAAATCCCCGGCCAATTTTCCTACTCTTAACCTCCATTGTTCCTTAGAATTAATTCTTTGACTTTGGGGAGCACAAACGTGAAATATCATTCTTCTAGCAGGTTGGGAATTACTTTTATTTCCCTTATATCATTTGGAGGTCCTATATCATGTGGAGGCCCCATTGAGATAATTGGAAAGAAATGTTTTCTTTTGTTTCATGGATTGTGGATTGTGATTCATTTACGTAATCAAAAATTGTCATGGCTGTGGCCCTGAAGCAAGGCCAGCAGATTGCTGTAGCTGCTGGTTTCAAACAGGAGCCTAAAGAGAATTCTTTCTGTGGTCTGTTGGCCATTTCAGAACTTTGGAAATGGAATGGTCAATTCATCAGAAAGAAATAGCAGGTGAGTGTAGTGGACTTTCAGAAGCCTGCAGGAGAGAGACCTTGGTGCCTCGGGACCTGCACCATGCGGTTGACTCGGGGTGCCAGGAGAACAAGGAGCTCCTCCCCTCTCTGGGGGACAGCTGTGAATGTGACAGACTTTCAGTGGCCTGAAGGAGAGAGACCCTGGCATGTCGGGACCTGCACCATGCGGTTGACTCAGGGTGACTCAGGGAGAACAAGGAGCTCCCCCCCTCTCTGGGGGGCGGCTGTGATCCTGCAGGCACTCAGGCTGAGAATCAGACATCTCATGTCATCCTGTCCCCTGTCCCATGCCCGCCCCCTTAGCAAGTGGGAGCCAGTGAACTACACATCTTGTGAAAAGATTGGCTATGTTATTTAGTATGAGCTCCCCATATGCAAAGATATGGACAACCATTTGGAAGAAACCAAGAGACAATATGACAGATAGTGAAGATCTCTGGTTGTCTAGCTTTGAAATTTATGCTTTCCTATGTCCCATTCTGTTCTGTTTTGTTGTGTTTAATTTTACCCCTTTAAAGTAAAATTTAAAAAAATAGAAAAAAAAATTGTCATGGCTGTCAATTGCTTATTCCTTGATTTGGGAGGGTACCAGTGACTTGGTTACTTTTTTCTTGTCGCTGAGACAAAATACTTGATGCCCAAAATGCAGGAAGAAAAGGTTTATCTAGCTTACAGTTTATAGAGGTTTAAGTCCATAATCAGCTGGCTCTAAGGCAGGGTGGCATGGCACCATAGCAACACTTCAAGACAGCAACAAGTAAACGTAGCCAGAGCAAAAACCAGGGAAAACAAGCCTATTCTTTCTTATATTATAAGCAGGGTACTCCCCCTACCCGCAGGGTCGGTATAGCACTCATACCACCTCTGTGCCCTCCTCTTGCACAAGCTGAGGATATTTACAAAGTAAGAATCTTGGCTCCTTGCTGAATCTCTTAAACTTCTCAAGTTGACACAATGTATCAAATGTAACAATCCACCCCTTGTCAATACGGCAACCAGATATATTTCTTTAAAATAGGTCTCCAGTACAAAGGCATGGTTATTCTTATCATTTCACAACTTGAACATTATAACAAAGGTTTAACAATCTTTAAGAACCAAGATTAAGTCTATCAACATTACATTACGATCATAACATTTTGCTTCTGCCCCTCTAAAGACTCATATACATCCCTTTATGCAAAAGGTATTTAGTACACCTGCAAGAGTTGCCAAAGTCCTAACAGTTTCAGCATTGCTGAAAAGTTTAAGACCCAAGTCAAACTCTTAGCTGCATACCCTTGTACAAATGAAAAGAAAGTTAAACATTTCCAACATGCAATGGCACAAGATTAACATTTTCATTCCAAGTTACAAACAAGAAGGTACAAAGGATTGAGACAAAAGAATGTCCAAAATCCAACAGGGCAAACATTAAGTCCTGTAGTTGCACATCCAGCATTTGAAGCAATCTATGGAAAATTGTGAACTCCAAAGGGCTTGTGTAGTTCTACTCCTATGGCACTTCTGGTGATTGTAACTCCCACAGCTTCTCTCTTAGGCCCACTTTGCTCCCTTCTTGCAGCTTTCCTTAGACAATCCACGTTCCTGGCTTTTCCAAACTTCCAGGATCTTCAGTACCCCTTTGGCTTCACTCACAGCTTCACACATTACCTGCCAGGCCTCCTGAAATCAAGGTGAGAGCCTTTCTAACCTCAGAACTCTTATATTCTGTATTTACCTAAAACCAGTACCATGTGGATGATGCCAAGGTCTGCCACCAGTTAGAGCAGTAGCCAGGTTTTCTTCTCTCTCGAATGTAGAAGTTGAGTATCTATACTGCCAGGCACTCTGAATCTAATTCTGAAAAACAAATTTCTTATGCCACCACCATTCTGGAAGATGGTGCTCTGTGGCTTTCACCTCAAAGCAAAGTCTTGAGGCTGCAAAAGTTTGATACTTACTGCTTTTTGTGATGTTTTCAAGCAATCTTTTCTATTCTGCTGTTCCTTCTCAACAATTGAGATTTCCTCAGCTCTATCTTTACAGTCCACAGCTTTATTAGAGCTTCATTGCTGGCCAAACTAACAACATTTTAAATCATCCTGCTGGGCTCTTTGCTCTTGGTTCACAACATAAATCTGGCTAAAAGGCCCCATCAATAGTCATGCAATAGCCTCAACACTTGACTGCCTTGAAATTTCTTTTGCCAGGTTAATTAGTTCTCTATCCTTAATCTAGTCTCAGGCAGAGTCTCTGGACATGAGCAAAATGCAGACAAACTTTTTGCCAACCTGTAACACACATTGTCTGGCGTCCAACAACTAATGCATAAATCTCCCAAGCCTGGTCTTTATCAGCAGAATTTCTATCAGCCTTCTGGTCTTCTGAGCTCTGACCAGAATCTCCCATACAGAACAGCCTAAGGCGTTCCAGTGCTACTCTTTCAGGAGACATCTCAGAACCCTTCCAAACTCTTCCCACAAGCCATTCCCAAAGGCTTTTGAACCACATGGTCAGGTATAGTCACAGCAATGACCCCATTTCTCTGGTACTAAATTCTGTCTTGATTCTTTTTCTTTTGTCACTGAGACAAAATACCTGACACCCAAAATGAAGGAAGGAAAGGTTTGTTTAGCTTATATTTTGTGGAGGTTTCAGTCCATCATCAGATGGCTCCAAAGCAGGGTGGCATGGCACTAGGGCAACACTTCAAGGCATACCTCAGTGAAAAGAGTCACTGGAGAGGAGGTAACCCGCTGTTTTCACAACCCTTAGGCTGTGACTGACTTCATGCACTTCTTTTTGATTATGCCTATAAATCTAGTTCCCTTCCTAGGGAGAGATATTTTATGTTTCTTAAATATTGTAATATATATGTACCCAGGTCAGGTATGCTGCCTCTCCCTCATGGAGACAAAAATAAATCCTGAAATATCAACAGCTAAAATAGTACAGCAATAAAAGCTGGTCCAGTACAAATACATCTCAAAGATCCTACTATTTTTCCTCACCAGAGACAATACCCTCTATGGACTGAAGTTTAAAAAGGACCATTGCCTATAATTGACAATTTAACTGTACATGGTTTACTCACACCTTGTAACAGCTCTTGCAACACTCCAATCTTGGGAGTTTAAAAAACAAACAAACTGAATGGAGAATGGAGGTTGATATAGGGCCTTATATCGGTAAATGAGGCACTAGTGCCAATCTACCTGGTAGTACTTAACCTGTACACTCTCCTTTCTCAGATCCTGGAAGATGCCAGTTGATTTTCAGTGTTAGATTTAAAAGATGCCTTCTTTTTATGTTTGGTGAGGCAATTTGTGCTTTGGAGCAAGAGACCTTGTATCTTCTACTACAGAGAAAGTTGAATAAGGCAGCTGTGTGTTGTGTTGTTGTGGCATAGGAGGGGGAGCAGAGTAGAAGTCATCTATGTATTGAATGAGTGTACTAGGTTGTAGATTTATAGGTACAAGATCATTGGCTAAAGCGTGGCTAAAGAAGTGAGGGCTGTCTCTGAATTCCTGGGGTAGCACTGTCTATATTAGTTGAGTGGACTGAAAAGTATCTGAATCCATCCATGTAAACTTGAAAAGGTCTTGGCATTGTGGATGTAAAGGAAAAGTGAAAAGTGTATTTTTAAGTCTAATACAGGAAAGTGAGAGGTACCCAGAAGAATATGAGACAGCATAGTTGGCACCACTAGGCGAATTGGGTTACTGTACTGATGATAGCTCTGGGATCTTGGATTAGGTGATAGGAGCTGTTGGATTTGAGGACAGGAAGTATATGGATGTCATCAGGCAACTGAGTGACTTTTAGAAACCCATTAGCTAACAAGTGGCAGATAATAGGTTTGAGTCCCTGTTGATATTTAGGGGCTATCACGTATTGGGGAACAGCAGGGAAGACTGAGGGGTGTTTGAGGTGAATTAGCAGTGGAGTAATGTGGGTGGCATGAGTAGGATTGGAGGTGTCTCAGACTGTAGGGTCGATGAGGCAGGAGGAAAGTGGAGGGACTGAGTTAGTGGCATATGATGGTGGGACTGGAGTATGAAAGCTGGGAGAGAGTGAGAAAGTGTAATAGAAATTAAGTTTTTGGAGTAGAATTTTTATCAAAAAGAGGTACAGGACAGGTTGGGATAATAAGACAGCTGTGTGGAAGGAAAGGGTTGGAATCTGCAGGGAGTAGGTTTTTTTCTGCAGAGGTTATGTATGTTGGCTGTCAGTTCTCACAACAGAGACTACAGACCTGGAATATCAGTCTTAAAACTCAAGAAGAACATTATGGGCCTGGCCCTGAAGCAAGGCCAGCAGATTGCTATAGCTGCTGGTTTCAAACAGGAGCCTAAAGAGAATTCTTTCTGTGGTCTGTTGGCCATTTCAGAACTTTGGAAATGTAATGGCCAATTCATCACAAAGAAATAGCAGGTGAGTGTGGCAGACTTTCAGCAGCCCACAGGAGAGAGACCCTGGTGCCTCAGGACCTGCACCATGTGGTTTACTCGGGTGCCAGGAGAACAAGGAGCTCCTCCGCTCTCTGGGGGGCGGCTGGGAGTGTGACAGACCTTTGGTGGCCCGCAGGAGAGAGATCCTGGCACCTTGGGACCTGCACCATGGTGGGGTGGCTGTGAGCCTGCCGGCTCACCGGCTGAGAATCAAGTATCTCATGTCGTCCTGTGCCCTATCCAGTGTCCTCCTCCGCCACCCACGCTTAGCAAGTGGGAGCCAGTGAACTGGATGACGAAATGAGATGTTTGATTCTCAGCCCGCTTGCTGGCAGGCTCACAGCCACCCCCCAGAGAGGGGAGGAGTTCCTTGTTCTCCTGGCACCCTGAGTAAACCGCATGGTGCAGGTCCCAAGGCACCAGGGTGTCTCTCCTGCGGGCTGCTCAAAGTCTACCACACTCACCTGCTATTTCTTTCTGATGAATCGACCATTACATTTCCAAAGTTCTGAAATGGCCAACAGACCACAGAAAGAATTCTCTTTAGGCTCCTGTTTGAAACCAGCAGCTATAGCAATCTGCTGGCCTTGCTTCAGGGCCACTAATATTCTCTTCTTGTTCTGAATTTCTGGGATCTGGTTTATTATATGTCTGGATGTAGATTTACTTTGGTTATGACTAGTTGCAGTTCTTTTTTTTTTTTTTTGTACCAGGGATCGAACTCGTGACCTCGAGCTTGCCAGGCAGGTGTGTAAGCCACTGAGCTAAATCCCCGTAGTTGCAGTTCTATATGCCTTACTTATCGGTATGCCAGATCCATTTCCCATGTTTGTGAAGTTTTTTGCTATTACTTCTGTAAATAGCCTTTTAATTTCATTTGTGTTGACCCCTGCTTCTTCACCAAAACCTATCACTCTTAAATTATGCTTCTTTGCATCATCTTGCAGCAGTTGAATTATTTCCTGATTCCTTGTTATTTTTAAAACATTTTTACTTTCACAATCACTAGCTGCAATCCTATCTTCAAGGTTTGAAAGTCTATCTTCAGTCTCTTGTAAGTGGTTTTGCCAGCTTTCAATCAACTTTTTAATTTACTGGATATCTCTTTGAATCTGTTTCATGCATTGTAATTCTTCCTATATTGTTCATTCAAGGTTTCCATTATTTTCCCATGCTCCTCTTTTTTTTAATCTATGTCTTCTTTAGACATGCTAAGCAATTCTTTCAGTATGTTTGTGATCTTTTTTTTTAACCTGAGACATTATTTCTGATTTGATTGCTTTTTTAAAAAAAAGATTATTACTAAGAGGATTCTCTTATGGTACACCTAATTTTATTTATTTATCTTTGGTACTGGGGATCAAACTCACAACCTCACGTTTGGCCAGGCAGGTGCTTATGCTGCTGAGCTAAATCCCCAGCCCTGATTTGATTGCTTTTATAGTCTCATGAAGTTGTTTCTTTACTTCAGTTGCTACCCTCTTAGAGATTTCAGGTGTGTGACTTCCATTCTCTTCCATGACTATATCTCCCAGACTTGTTCTGTGTGAGCTGGAGATCTGAGATTGCCTTTTGCTCCTCTTCTTGACATTCTCCTAGGTTCCTCCCAACAAACTGGCTGTGGGGCCCCAGGCACTTCATATGTTGGCTGCCCTTCCACAGTGTAGGGGAATGGGACAGGCACCTGGGTTCCTCTGACTCCAGATTTACAGAGGGGTAGCAGAGCATGGGGCAAGATTCTCCAGACTTGTGCTGCTGTACTAGGGCTTCCCCAGTGATCAGGGTGCATAAAGGTGGGGGTGCCTCTGTCAGCCTATGTGTCTACACTGGGACTCCTGTGATGGTGAGCATACAGGAGTGTGTTTGTCTGATTCTCTTGGTGGGTGATGGCTGACCAAAGGAACCAAGGGTCACCAATGGTGGCCTACA
The DNA here is from genome assembly GCA_004027295.1 of Dolichotis patagonum. Taxonomy (NCBI): domain Eukaryota; kingdom Metazoa; phylum Chordata; class Mammalia; order Rodentia; family Caviidae; genus Dolichotis; species Dolichotis patagonum. The sequence goes on from PVJX010018069.1 coordinate 20,433, forward strand.
GGTGCTCAGGGCTTACCTGGCTGTATCCCTGATCCTGCTGGCTGCCTGCAGGCAGAAGTGTATCTGTCTGACTCTCTGCCTGCACTGGCTGCCTGCAGGAAGAGGCCCTCCAGTGGCAGCACCTGGCAGGTAGAGAAGGATCTGTCTGGTTCTCTCTGCCTGCGCTGGCTCAGGACTTCTTTCTTCCACAGGAAGCTTATGGCTATCAGACAATTGACTTTTTGTCTTTTTGAGACAAAGTCTTGCTATGCAGTGCACACTGGCCTTGAGCTCACTTTGTAGTCCAAGCTGGTCTCAAGCTTGCAACAACCCTCCTGCCTCAGCCTCCCAAGTGCTGGGATTACAGGCGAGACAACTGACTTCTTACATACCAGGCTCTACTTCTAGAAGGACCAGTCATTCAAATAAAGACATATTCCTCCTTAAGCCCTGCCACCTTTCTGCCAGAGAAAAGAAATTTAGGCTGAAAGACATGACTGTAAACAAGTAATTCTCCATACATGTGCAGCCAGAGAAAAATTGTTAGACACATCTCTTTACTGCCACTGATTTGACCTCTTCTGTGATGGTAGTTCCGTCAAGTAAAATGAGAGCCAAAAAAAAAAAAAAAAAAAGCAGGGTATGCAGTAATGACTCTACATTGGAAATTTGAAAGTTCCTCACTTACCTCTAGAACTAGTGCCCATCTAGCAGGACTCATACTTCTGACAAGGGCTTTACAACTCAGTGAAGGACATAAAGTCAATATTTATACTGATGATGATTACATGTAGTGAACTGTAACAAAAGGATAACTTAATAGGAAGGCCTCCTTATGTGGGAACAAGAAATCACTCTTATTCTCATTGGCTAACTCTACTAAATACTTGGGATGGATACCCCTCAGCTGTATATACACACCATAACTTTACAAGTTGAAGATTGTAATAGACTGGTTTAATCACCCTGGTATTAGATGGGAAACCTCCACTGGAACCAATTTGTGACCCATATTACCCCCTAGATGGATAGGGAGATGCCTGCTGGGATTTTTATGGCTACAAGACAGAAGTGTCAAAGTATTGAAAAATCTGCAAACTTACACCATCTATGACATTGATGGTTTAGAATTGTGTTTCACTGGTATGATCATTTGGATTCTATCTTTATGCCTTTCTTAGTATTAGAGGATGTCATGCAACACTTTGAGGCCTTAACTAAATATACTCAAGGGCCCTTAAATGACACGTTGACTGGTCTCTCTCCTAAATGAAGTAAAATTAATGAGGCAAGCCATCCTTCAGAATTGATTGGCATTAGATATCTTAACAGCAGCACAAAGGGGTACTTGTACAATTGTAAAAGCTAAGTGTTGTATGTACATTCCTGATCCTTCTGCTAGTAAATCGATGACTGTTTAAAATATTAAATGTGAAGTCATAAGTTTGATCCCTGGTACTAAAATATTAAATGACAGGTTGATACCATATCAGATTATTACCAGCTCTTCCTGGTAGAAACATTTGTTGATTGTATTTATAATATTATTTGGCTCATGCATATTTAATAATTTCATTACCCTGGTCTCCATACACCTATAAAAGATGAAAACACTGGATGTCTATCGAGGGCCTTTAGATAGACCCTCTGAAGAGAATCTCTACCTGCCAATCTCAACTATAACCCCCTTTAGCCTGAAGTAGCCAGAATGGTGTTTGCCTCTTACTCCTTCAAGGCAGTTAAGGGTACCTTTCAGGAATATTATAGACAGCTAAGTTAGGCAGCCAGATAGGGCAAGACCCTCAAGGAAGTGCAGAGAATGACAACACATAAAAACCAAGGCCTGAGGTAACATCTAAAGATTTAAGTCACAATGACTAGATCTTTACACTTCCCTAAGAGATAAACATGGAAATTTGAGATTGTTGGTAACACCCTTTTGAGATATCCCATATACCATAGACCATTATTTTATTAGGGATGGGCCATCCTCCCCCACCTACTAAGACTAAGAATATAAATTATCAATCAAGGTTAATAATATCATCCATGTACGCTTGCTATGTCACCAGCTTCCCATTGGATCAATATTACCTAAGCAACTGTACGTGTAATCCTCTTGCTCATAAGTGATCATAATTTGCCTCATGTTGTACCCACCTCATGATTTTGCTCTATAAAATTTTCTTTCAGAAGTGGTCTGGTTGCCACTCCTTTTGGGACTCCTCCTGTCTCTCAGGAGCTACTCCTATTCCCCATTCCTTCTGGGCATGATGGCACACGAGGCAAGAAGATCACTGATATTGAGGCCTACAAAGGTTACACAGAGTTCAAGGCCAGTCTGAACTACATAGTGAGACTCTGTCTCAGAACAACAGCAAACCTATCCCTATTCCTTTTCCCCAATAAATTTCCCCACTGTTAACCTCCATTCTTCAACTTTGGGGAACATGAACTCTATGTATCAGACATCTAGCAGGGTAGGAGTTATATTTATTTCACTATATCATGTGGTGGTCCTATATAACTGGCAGAGGAAAAAGTAACACCAAAGGAATACAACAAACAAAGTACATTCTTTATTTCATGGAATCTTCAATTTATTTTTATTTTATGTGGTTCCAGGAATAAAATCCTGGATCTTGCACATGCTAAGCATTCAATCTCCCACTGAACTACATCCTTAGTCCCTACAAAGTAGTTTTTAACTAATTTGTCCCCAGAACTTTCACACTGAGATACCCAGCCCTTATTTTGACTTTTGTTTTTCATCTTATAGTTTTTATTTTGTTTGCTTTTGTTTTTGAGACAGGGTTTTACTGTATAGGTCAAACTGGTCTTGAACTATGTAGCCCAGACTGACCTCAAATTCATGGCCATTCTCCTGCCTCAATCTCCCTAGTGCTGGGCCACGATGCCCACTTTCTTAGTAACTTTCATTTTAGTTACCTTATCCAAGGGGCTTTTTTTCCCCCTGTATCTTTTATCCTCTCCTAACTCATCTCTTGCAGGACTTACTATGTTAGCCTGTTCATTTTCCTTTGCACCAACTTCTCTTGTTTCAAACATGATAAAATTTATTTCTTCATTGTTGTTGTTTTATGTTTGTTTTCTGAGACAGGATCTCATCATATAGTCCAAGGTGAGACAGAGACAATGACAGAGACAGAGAGACACCTCCTGGTGATCTTCCTGCCTCAGCCTCTCAAGTTCTGGAATTACATTGTCACCAAAAAAAATATCCACCCAAAAATTTGTGTTTGAGGTTCCAGTGTAACACTATTGGGAAGTGGTGGAAACTTTATATAGGGCCTAGATAGAGGAAGTTAGGTCATTTGGAAAATGTCTCTGAAGTGGATAATGGGACTCTAGCCCCTTCCTCTCTGTTTTGCTTTCAGGCCAATATGAACAGCTTTATTCCATGACTCACTCCCTGCTATCATTGGCTTTATCTGAGGCCTAGACCAAGGGGGTCAAGTAACTTCAATGGACATGTCTGAAACTGTGAGCTAAAATTTTTCTTCCTTTAAATTGATGCTTTGCAAATATTTTGCCACAGGGCAGGAATGTTGTCTACCACACTGTCCTAGGAATGTAATTCTTGCCATGATGTGGGTGGGCAACTTTCTTGAGTGTGAGGATGAGTGTCATCTTTAATTTTGTATTCCCAGTACTAGTAAACAGAATCTTCTCAAAATTGTTGATTATATTTTGTCATCTAAAGTTGAGAAAGACTACAGACTGACCAGCTATGGTAGTATATACAAGAGATTAGAATTTAAGGAGTGACAAAAGTGGAGGAAAAAGCTTACCCAGAATGTTTTTTTGAGACAGTGTCTGCGTAGTTACTAGTCTTACTATGTATTAAATTTAAAAACCCTAACATCTGGCGTATAAGGTAACTCAGTCTTTGCTTGCCATGTGTGAAGCCTTGAATTAAAACCCAAACATCAGACACACACAGACAGAACTGTTTTATTTTAGGTTTGGTTTTGTTTTTTGAGACAGGGCTTTGCTGTGTTGTTCAGGCTAGACTTGAACTCACTATGCAGCCCAGACTGGCCTCAAACTTGCAGCAATCCTCCTGCCTAAGTCTCCGTAGTACTGGGATTACAGATATGTGCCACCATTTTGGGTTTATCCTTTTGCATCAGCCTCTTGAGTGATAGGATTACGGATACAAACCACCATGCACAGCTCTAAGATGTTTTTTGTTTTGTTTTGTTTTTTGTACCAGGGATCAAACTCACAACCTCATGCTTGCCAGGCAGGTGCTTGTGCCGCTGAGCTAAATCCCTGGACCTGTTTTTTATTTTTTTTTAAATCGGTACCAGGGATCAAAGTCACAACTGTGCGCTTGCAAGACAGGCACTTATGCCTCTGAGCTAAATCCACAGCCCCTGTTTTTTTGTTTTTGAGGCAGGGTCTCACTATGTAGTTCAGGCTGGCCTTGAACTCACTTGGTAGCTGAGGTTGGCCTCAAACTCACAGAGATCTTTCTGCCTCAGCCTACTGAGTGCTGGGATTATAGGCATGCACTACCATGCCTAGTCTGAGCTGTTGTTCTTTGGAAGACAGCTATGCTAACCACTATACCACCAATGCCTCTGGAGAACTGTTGTTCTTTGAAAAAAAACAAAAACTTGGGCATCAGTTCCATTATTTCTAGCAAAAGCAAAACAAAAACAAAAAGTAATCTGACTCTTTGTTGTCTATAAAATTAAAGTCCTTGAACAGGTATATAAGGCCTTTACCTTCTGTCCTTTACACTGTCTCCTAAACTTCAGCTACAATGAATTTTACACAACCTCCTGAAAGTACCATTGACTCTGTTTTATATATGCTATATCCACTGCCAAGAAATCTTTCTAGAACCTGCTTTTTACTACTGGCTGGAGAAAATTTTTATTTAGCCTTTGACAGTTGGCTCAAATGTTATCTTTTCTGCTTTCCCAAGATTTCCCTACATCCTCAGGCCCTCAGGCTGCTATTCTTACAGTGTTTATACCTTTAAAGTAGTACTCTATATAATTTTTTTGTGTGTGGTATTGAATTCAGGAGTCTACACTGGCTACAATCCCTGGCCCTCCTTCTTGCCCTTTCTTTTCTTCTTGTCTTTTCTTTTCTTCTTTCTTTTCTTTGAGACGATATTTCCCTAGATCAGTAAGTTTCCCAGTCTGGGTTTCAATTTGTAATCTTCCTACCTCAGACTCCCAAAATCCACCACCACACCCTGCTCCATTTACTTTATTATTAGTATTAGTAGTTGGTGTAGCACATAATATAATGATTATATTCATCCTGGAGAGTTGGTACATCTACATAGTACACCTTAATTTTTTACTTCTCCTTTCTCTTTCCACTCAACTTCTTCTGTCATTTTTTTTTTTTTTTGTACACAGGGTCTCCCTGAGCATGATGGTGCACTCCTATAATCCCAGCACTGGGGATACACTTAGGCAAGAGGTTCAGTGTAAGTTCCAGACCTGCCTCGGCTACGAAGTGAGCCCAAAGCCAGCCTGAACTGCATAGTGATACCCTGTCTCAAAAAGACAATCTATTAATCAATCAAGACAGGGTATATGTAGCTCAAACTGGCACTGAACTCCCTA
>PVJX010018069.1:26123-37283 GCA_004027295.1 Dolichotis patagonum
TTTTTTTTTTTTGTTTCTTTCCTTTAATTTTTGGACTGTATTGCTATGTAGTTCAGACTGTCACTGACTCACTACACAATCAGCATGGCCTTGAACTTAAAACATTTGCCTGCTTTGGCCTCCTAGTGTGCTACTATGCAGAATTTGGACTCCAATTTGGTATTCCTTCTGCTTTAGCTTCCCAGGTGGTAGGATTTTAAGTGTGTACCATCACACCTGGGATTTTTTACTTATTTTTGTTTAGGCTGGCCTTGAATTTAAGATCTTCCTGTCACCTTTTGAGTTTTGAATTACTGCCAAATACCACCAAAAATTATCTAGAATTATTTCTCTACGGTTAGGATTTCCTAGGCCATACTGGTAAACTAGGGCCTGCAGATACACTATAACTTGCCAAACTGTTAGCTCTTGTCTGACAAATTGAATTATGGTATTTACATGTTTCAATTTAACTGGAAAGAAAATGAACAGTATGTTTTTTTACTTGGTCCAGGGATTGAATTTAAGGCCTTCTCTCTGAGCTACATTCCCTGCCCTTTCTGACAGGGTCTCACTGCGTCAAAGCCTGGGTTTGAATCATCTCCCTGCTGTACCCTCCCAGGGTGCCGGGATTGCAGGTATGCACCACCACGCAGGCTTCACTTCCTCTTTTGGTGTAATTTGTGCCAGATTAAAATTCTGCAGTACCAGATACCTGTCTTGCACAACACAGACACTAAACACCTTATAATGTATTATGATGCCCCAAACGCTTTTCCAACCCTTTTCTTAGGCCTCCCTGTTCTAAATACCGCAGCGCTTCTGTCTTCCTTTCCTCCATCACTCAGTGTCTTTGGCAAGCACTGCCTCCCCTCGGTCGGTGCCCCACTGGACTTCAGCCCAGCGCGCAACGCACAGCCCCTCGTCCAAGAGACAGCGAGGTACAGCACATGGCGGACCTCCGTACCACCGGGGTCCCTAGAGCTCTCCCCTCCTCAGCCTTCCGGTCGGCCGGTCAGCGCTAACGTCTCAAAGTCCAAGCAGAGGCGGCCCCCAACCGCGAACGTCCCTGCGCGACCCCACACTGGGGCTGCGGCCCTCTAGACCACGACGACGGCGGGGAGCTCCGAGCCCCCTTTCTCAAGTTAGCCCTGCGCGGACTTTAGGGGTTTTCACATCTTTTTATGAAGGACCATTTTCTCAGTGGCTTGACTAACTAATGCTTCGGTTTATTGATTAAGACTCGCGACTCTGCGTGCCTTCTCCTCAGCCTTGCTCCCTCTTGCCAACGCGAACCGCGCTTTGCTAACTCGCTCACGGCGCGAGGCCTGGCGGTTGAGAAGCCAACGGTTTCTACCTAACGCGAGAGAAGAGCGCGGAAGGAGAGGCGGGAACAGGGCAAAATGGGAGGGCGGGGGTGTGCGCGGCGAAGGGCGGGGCTTGCGACAGGAACCCTCGCGAAGGAGTCGGGAGGCCCCGCCCTTTCCGTAGATCGCTCTAGAAAGCCGCGCAGGAGCCTAAAAACAAAGACTGCGCACGCGCGGCGATTTGGCCCGGGCATTTTGCTGCGTCACCAGCCGCCGCCCGGCCTCACCACCCCTTGCTCGCACGCACGCACGTTCATTCTCCGTCCTCGCGCCCCTTTTCCTACACTTCTCTTCTCCCCGACCAAGGAGCCGCGCTCGCCGCGCGGTGCATTGTGGGGACCCAGGTCGAGCCCGCCGTCGCAGTCGCCGTCGCCTGAGGGGAGCGAGAAGAGGCCGCGACCGGGGAGACAACGCCGGAGTCGCCACCAGAAAGGAGTCGACTCCCCAGCAGCCGCCGCAAGAGGCCCGCCCACCCGCTCGCCCGTCCCCCTGCCCCGTTCACAATGTGAGTGCGACATCCCGCTGAGGGAAGGTCGCCTGTGAGTAAGGCCCAGGCCGCGCGGGGGTCTCCCGGCAGCCAGCAGCTCCCCGCCCATCCCCCGCGTGCGGCCCCTTGGGCTTCTCAGTAGGGCGGTAGTACCTGGCCTTGGGTGGGAGGTCTCGAGATCTTCACTTCGCTCACTGTTGGCGGGTAGAGGACATTTTTGTTCCATATGACCGTTTCCTCCATCTCTGAAGCTTCCCTCACCTTGCAGTGCCAGGATCCCCACTTTTCACCCTTGGGCGGTCCGGGTCGGTCTTACCTCGGCAACTTAGCGCTAGGCCCTGAGCTGCTGGGAGCGCCTGTCCACGCGGGCGCTGGAGGCGTGGACCCCGCGGTGACGACGCCGGGCCGGGCCCACCTGTGGTGGGGACCGCGCTGACTCCGGCCAGCGGCACCACGCGGCCCTCTGCCCTCCTGCGAGGCGGCCGGAGGGAGGCCTGTGCACCGCAGTTCGCTTCTCACGTCCGTGGGTTTCTGGAGTGTGGGGCTCGCCAGACCGCCTCTTAACAACGGTTCTGGGAAAAGCGTGCATGTTGCCAAAACTCGACTGCCTTCCCCCAGCTAGGAGTTACCATGAAGCGCAGGTAGTAGGTGCACGTGTCCAGAGATTTGTAAACCGTGTGTGCGTTTGTGTAGTTGCACGGTAAACTTTAATGAGGTCTCTAGCAGAGTGAGAACTAGATAAGCGTGTGACTTATAGTTTGTTGTTTGAACTAAAATTTATGATGAGGTGACCACAGATTGTTGAAGCAGCCCAGTCTTTGTTGTGACAAAGGATTTTAACTGATTAAGAAATCCGATTAAGGCATCACCTTTCTCAGGCTTTATATTCTTTTCAGAGAAATATTTAATTTTTCAGATATGAAAAGTAAGAGTTTTTTAAAGGGAGAAGGTGCTAACTGCTCTAAAGGCAACTGGAGAACAATTGAAAGGGAGTAGTTTTTATTACAAAATAACACTTTAAAGGGTTTACTAAACTAGGTGTGGTGCATGCCTGTAATTCCTGTGTTCCAGAAGCTGAGGCAAGAGGATCTCTGGAGTGCTGGACTAAAATGGACTACACAATGAGTAAAAATGCCTCTGTGAACTATGTATCTAGACGCTAGCTTAAAAAAAAGGGATTTAAGAGTATAAAACTGGACATTTTTTAAGGAAGCTAGTGTGTGCCTGTAATCCTAACATTCCTGAGGCTAAGACAGGAGGATCACCACCAGGTGGAGTCCAGCATGAACTTGCATAGGAAAACCCTTTCTCAAACCAAACTACCACCCCACAAAAAAAAGCTTTAGGATACTGCCAGTTGATGGCTGAAAACCACCTCAAAAAAGGAAAGTAGGTATTACTATAAGGGCATATTTAGAATTTTGGAGGATGTATCCCCTACAAAACTGATAAAAGGTGCAAGTCAAATTTGTTTTGAGGCAGGGTTTCACTCGCGTGCAGGCTAGCTTTGAACTTGGCTGGTTGTAAGGGCAGCCTTGGCTGTGTTGTGCACAGCTTTGAACTTGGCTGGCTGGTCTTAAACTCACAGCAGTCCTACCTCAACCTCTAGAGAGCTGGGACTTCAGGGGTGCATCACCATTGCTAGCTAAGTCAATTTAAATTTGTATAAAAACAGCTTGTGCTCCCCCCCTTTAAGTAATGTACCAATGTGTTAAAAATGCCTTTTAAGCCAGGTGTGTTGGCACATGCCTGTAATCAAAGTATTCAGGAGGCTGAAGCAGGAGAATAACCATGAGTTTGAGGCCAGCCTGAACTCTACATAGTGAGACCCTGTCTCAAGAAAGAAAAGTTTTATGTAGTAACCAACTTAATATAGTCAAGCAAGATACCTTTTCACAAAACAGCATTTTTTTTTTTTTTTTGAGACAGTCACACTGTTGTAGTCCAGTCTTAACAATGAACTCAGTATCTTCCTGCCTCAGTCTTCCTAGTGCTTGGGATTACAGGCCTTTGTCACCATGCCTGACAGAAATATGCTATTTGAAATGGTTTGAATTAGAAATAGTTTCTGGGGAAAAAATAAAATATTTTTGGGAGGTTGCATAACTAAATAAATAATGAGAAATGTTAAATTACATAAATGAAAAGTGTAGCAGTCAGTACTCCCAAGAAGTAGTCTCTAGTTAGAAGAATGCCACCTTCAAAACTGATTTGGGGGTAGGAGGCTGTACTGGGAATTGAATCTATGACTTTCTCACCAAGTTAACCAGGTGTGATTATAAAATACAGCAAATGTGTAAAAACAAATGACATTGTCATGAATCCACCTCAAAATACTCCTTAAAAGAATACTTCTTGCTTCACGCATACACATCCCATCATTCTTGGCAGTTTTTGGACCTCTTCTCAAAGTCCTTTTTGTGACTATCTTTAGTTGTGTGGTCCTGGCTACTTCAGTGTCTTCCATAATTCAAAATGTTTGCCTCATGGTCATTTTCACTACCTTAAATAATGTAGATGAAGATATGTAGTGTTTTTATGAGTCTGCCTTTCTGTTGGATAATACTCAGCAATATTCACTATCTTTTTGATCTCATCACAGGAAAGGGTGCTTCCTTGCAGCAAACTAATGCAGGAGAGCTATTTGGCACTTTTAAAATACTATCATAAGAATTACCAATAGATACAAAGTAAAATTTGAAGTCTTGGTTATCTGCTGCAGCTTATAATTGTGCAGAAACTTCCTATCTGTAACACTGGTTAAAGACTTCCTTTTTTGTCACTTAGTTTTGTAGGATTGAACCCTAAAAATAAAATCAGTCCTTACATTGAACCTTCAGAATAAATTGTCATAGTATATGGCATATGGTTAATTTCTCTTAAGTTAGAAAAGTAATTTATCATGGCCTTTGTTCAGTGTTGATTTATTTTCTAACCATTGTAACCTGGCAACTGGATTTTTTCTTTCTTGCTTAGTCAGGCTTTAACTAGAAGGCAACAGGAACTGGAAATGACAAAATCACTTGTTCAGGCTATTTTAATATTAATAACAATCTGATCCTCCTGTTTAATTGTATTTCTAGTTTAAAAATCTAAAATTCACCTGTTACACTCTAGCTACTAAGCAGGCTGAGCACAGAAGTTTCCCTAGTCTAAGGCCATCCTGGGCAACTTCATGATAGCCTTTGTCAAAATGAATGAAAAAAAAATGTTAGGGCATAGAGATGTAGCTTACTGCTAGAAGAAAAGTAAATTCTAGTAGTCTAGGTCATTTTTGTATTATTTTGGAGTCTTGTATAGTTACTGATTGTGTCTTTTCATGAAAAACGCCTTTTAGGGGGAGCAGGATGCCACTAGGTACTCTAGACTGATCTCAAATTCCTGGCAATCCTGCTTCTGCTGCCCAAGTGCTGGCCACCATGGCTGGTCTAGCTTTTAAACATTTAGGATGGGTTGGGCATTGTGCACACGTATAAGCCAGCACTTGAAGGCTGGGGCCACTGCAAGTTTGAGGTCAGCCTGTACTACATAACCCCTGTCTCAAGAAAAACCCCAAAAAACATTTAGGATAGTATCTTACTACAAAGTATTTCATATTAAACTTTTTGGTATCAACTGTTTAGATTAGCAGCAGTAAATTTTAAATTGAGGCTGCTCCCTTAGTGTACTTTTGAGCTTTTGGTTTTGCAGAGGATTGCCTGTTTTGTTTTGTTTTTGGTACCGGGGATCAAACTTACAACTGCCCGCTTGCAAGGCGCTTATTCCGCTGAGCTAAATTCCCCGCTCTTTGTTTTTGTTTTGTTTTGTTTCGTTTTTGTTTTTGTTTTTTTTTGGTACCAGGGATCGAATTCATGACCTTGCACTTGCCAGGCAGGCGCTTAAGCCACTGAGCTAAATCCCTGGCCCTTTGTTTCGTTTTTGAAACAGTCTCACTATATAGTATAGAATGGCTTCATGCTCATTGCAGTACTTCTGCCCATGTGATTACAAGCATGTGCCACCATGTCCAGCTCAAGGATTGCCAATTCTAACATTACCTTGAACAATAATAGTTTCCTCTCATGTAATATTCCAAACCTGTACAAAACGTTGCTGTCCTAGATTTTCAGTGCCAGAGTTGTTATTCGCATGTAGTGTACCTTATTGGTAGAATGTTTATGTCAGGTCCTTTTGAATTTAGAGAATGCATAACTGTATTTGTGTACAGAAAGGTTCTAAATCATGAGTTTTTATGAAAGCAAACTGATAAAAGGCATTTATGACAGTCCTGCTACCAATATTGAGAAAACAGAACCCTTAAAGCTTTTCTTCTAAAATTGGGAAGCGGATAAGGGTGTTCACTCTCATCATTCCTGTTCAGTATAGTACTTTAAACTTCAGCCAGAGCAGTCAGGCAGAAGAAAGAAAAGGGTATGTACAGGAAAGGAAAAAGTCATGCATTTGCATAATCCTTCACATAGGGGACCCAAAAGATTCCTAGAACTAATAAAGTATTTTTAATTTGATTCCAATAATCTTTTTATTTGCACATGATACAGGGGATTGAATCCATGGGCTTCACACTGCACTACTGTGTACATTTATGTATGTATGTATGTATGTATGTATGTATTTTTTGGTACTGAGATTTGAACTCAGGACCTTGCACTGGCCAGAGGCACTTAATGCCGTTAAGCTATATCCCAAGTTGCTGCACTACCATGTATCCCCAGTCCATTTTTAAAAAAATTGAGACAAGGTCTTGATATAATGCTCAGACTAGGCTCAAACCTTTGATCCTCCTGCCTCAACCTCTTAAATGCTGGGATTGCATGCCCAGCTTCAGGAGTTAATAAAACATCCATTCAGAAAGGAATTAGTATCCTAAGATGTTCAGAACAGAATTAGAACTCAGGATTTATAATAGAAATCTTTTTTTTTTTTTTTTTTTGAACCAGGAATTAAAGTCAGGACTTCGTACTTCCCAAGCAGGTGCTTGCGCCACTACATCTTACTGCTCTAGAAATCTTATTTTTCCCACTTCACAAAAACAAAATTTTCCAGGTGGTCTTCTAAATTTAAAAAGAAAAACAATATCTGTATTTTGGGTTTATTTATGACCTATGAGGAGACAAGGCCTCACTATAGAACAGAGTGGCCTCCAACTCATGGTGATCTTCAACCTCCTGAGTGCTGGGATTATAGATGTGCACCACCACACCTGGCTGACATAATTTAAAGTACTTCTCATATAATGTCATATTTCTTGGCTAACAACAATAGAGCCCACTTGGTCTAAAATTTTGAGTTTTAAGGGAATTTTGCTTTGTACAGTTAAGACTGTTCTGGGGATATTAGAATCCATAAATGGGGAAATATGGGGAAGTCATGGAATTGGTTGAGAAGAACACATTTTATGTTTGGGGAAGGAGAAGATACAACCTTGAACCACTTTTCCCTTTTAAGATGTAAATTAACACAAGGAGCCTTTTGGGATGTGGTGGCACATACTTCTAATCCCAGCATTGGGAGGGAAGCTAGAAGATCTCCGGGAGTTCTGAGGCCATCCTAAACTACATAGAGACCCTAGGTAAAATAAATAAATAAATAAAAAAGACTTGCACAGGTTGGCACACCCTGTTATCTCAGCCTTTTGTGTCATCTTAGCCTTTGGAAGGCAGAGAGGTAGGATTGAAAGATTGAACCCACTCTTGGCAATGTAGTGATTTAGCAAGACCCTATATCAAAAACAAAGAGTTGGGGGTGTAGTATAAGTATAAGTGTAGTGTAGTTTAAGTATAAAGGCTTTGAATTCAGTTCCCAGTGTCACAATAATTGAATGCATTTGATTTTATTTGTTTGTATGCGTGTATATATGTATGTATGTATTTATTTATTTATTTATTTATTTATGGTACCAGAAATCTAACTCAGGGCTTTATGCTTGCCAGGGTAAATGCATTTGAATGAATAGAGGTTCATTAATTTTTTGGTTCAAAGTGGACTGTTTCATGTTTTTTTTCCCCAGAGTGTTACTGTGTTTGTTCAGGCATGACTTGAGCTCACTAGGTAGCCCAAGCTTGCCTCAAACGCATGACAATCCTGCCTTAGCCTTTCGTGCTAGAAATGTTGCATGCAACATCACAAGCTGCTTTCTTAGTTTTAAATTGCTTTTTGGTGGTATGTTGAACCCAGTGTCTAGTGTATGCTAGGCACGTGATCTAACAGTGAGCTAATGTTCTTTAAAATCACAGCATCCACCTGAAGTCCAGTTTTGAGAAGATAAAACAATGGAATGTAAGGAGATGTAGTATAGTCAGACATTAGAACTGAACCACCTAAAACTACTATGTAGATGGTTGGTGTCTTGACCAGTTTTAAATAATACTGAATTGCCCTCAGATTTCAAATATCCCAAGGGAGTCTTGTGGGGTATTTAATGCATCTTGGCACAGTAGGGCTAGCATGTTCATTCAGATCACCTTGGCAGGAAATTTTAGTGAAATACTTAACTGAAAGTATAAAGAAGTGTCTCGGGAAGTTCTAAGCAAAAATACATGAGAGAGAGTGTAGTTTCAGATATTTATGGATAAGGATTTTGATACCTACTTAAAGTAGAACTGCTTAGTCTATAAACTTAGACCTACTTTTTCTTTTTCCATAGCCAACTTTTCATGTTTCATTTCGTCACCATATATTGAAAAAGATTTACCAGTATTCTTGATTCTTTTTATAAATGATAAGCCAAATTGACAAATTTTAGTTTTTAAAAATCAGTACTTTTCTTTTTTGGTTTCAATGCAGAGTGCTGGAATTATAGCCATGCACTACCATGCTAAAAAAAAAATACTTCTCAATTCGATAATACCCTTTGTTTTTTATGCTGACTCTGGCTTTAATCATTTTATTTTTCTATATCTGTTAACATGGAAAGATACTTGAGGATGTATTAAAAGTATATACACTTCAGGCAGTGGTACTGGGTTTTGAGTCCAGGGCTTTCACTCTGGACTCAACTCAGTCCTTTTGCCTCAGCCTCCCAGAAAACTGGGATTATAGATGTGTGCTACCATATATACCCAGTTTGAATATAGTTTTATATAGAATATAGTTTTAGATATTTTAACCAGGTGTGATGGCAGCCATAGTCCACGGGTGTAATCTAGCATTTGGATTCTGAAGCAAGAGAATCCCAAGTTTGAGGCCAACCTGAGCTTTATAGTGAGATCCTGAGACCAAAAAAAAAAAAAAATTGAAAAAAAGAGGGAGTGAGGCCGTGGGCTAGGGACATATCATAGTACAAAGGCCCTAGGTTCAATCCCCAGTACAGCAGGAAATAAATAAATACATACATACATACATACATACAACAAAAGGATTCAGAAAGAGGACAGTCATTACTTTTGAATAAAACATGTGAGTTTTTAGAAATTGCCTGCCCACACCTGGAACCTCAGTACTGAAAGGCACTGAGGCAAGATTGGAAGTTTGAGCCTAGCCTGGCCTTTGTTTGTTTGTTTGTTTGTTTGTTGAGACAGGGTCTTGTTACACAGGTTAGGCTGGCCTTGAGCTAGCTCACTTTGTAGCCTAGGCTGGTCTTGATCTTGCAGTGATCATTCTGCCTCAAGCAATCTTACCTTAGCCTCCTGAGTGCTTAGATTATAGGTATGTGGCACCATGCCCAGCTGGGTTTTTTTTGTTTTTGTTTTTTTGTTGTTGTTGTTGTGGTTTTTTTTTTTTGCTTTTGTACCAAGGATCACGACTTTGCACTTGCCAAGAAGGCATTTATGCTGCTGAGCTAAGTCCCTGGTCCTGGTAGGCTTTTTAAGAGCTGGGATTCTGATATTTTGTCCACTGCTGTATCTCCAGAATACTTCTACCACATTCAATAAACATTTGTTTAGTGAAGAAGTTTCAAATCCTAAATTTGTTTTAGCTATCTGTCTTGCCTATTCTTGATGCTTTATTTTACTGTAGCCAAATTTTAGTCAGATTCATCTGGATTCCATGTTACACAGATTGGAAAGTAGATGGGCAGTGAATAGTTGAAAGATTATGAGAAAGACATAAATTCAGTCTCAGGTTTTATAGTTTATTAATTACAACTTTGCTGTATTTTGCAAAGTTTGTGCTCATTTTGGCAGCACATATACTATATTTTGAAACGTTTGGAAAAACAGCACCAAGTCAGCCTTAAAGGTATCTTTTGACTTGGAGTCCTTTATTTTAAAAATAATAATTTAAGAATATGAAGTGGATATAGTTTGATCACTTTGATCTCTTAGGTCAAAACAAGAAACCTTTTTTACTATTTCCCCACTCTTCTTTTTTTTTTTAATCTAAAGCCCTACGTGGTGGTACAGACCAGCATGTTTAGGAATTTTTTTTGGTTTTGGAGCCACAGTTTCTCTGTACAGTTAGGCTGGCTTTGAACTCACTTTGTCATTCATGGTGGCTTCAAATTCACATTAATCCTCTTTCCTCAGCCTCCCAAGTGCTGGGGAATATAGGTGTGGGCCAGCTGCACAACTTTGAAGACTGAGGCAGAAAGATCAGGGAGAATTTGAGAGCAACCTGGGTTAAACAGCTATATCTATCTCAAGAAACAAACAAAAAAAATTGACTTGTGTCAAAATTCTTTTATTTTAAACTTAAGTTTATTTATAATTGTGTTCAGTCATATTTTACTGGGGATTGGGCCTAAGGCCTTTACTCTGAATTTAGAATCTCACAAAGTTGCGTAGGCTGAATTTAAATTTGTGGTATTTCTGCTTCAGCTTCCCAGGGTTGCTAGGATTACAGGTGTGTACCGCACCTACCAATTTGTCAGAATTCTTTTCACTTTTTCTTTTTCTTTTTTTTAACTGATCATTTTCTTCATGCTGCTGTTTGGGTGGCTGGGTTGTTTTGGCTGGTTGGTTGGTTGGTTGGTTGGTTTGTAATCTCAGTGAGAGAATCACCATGAGTTCCAGGTCAGCCTGAATTACATAGTGAGAAACTGTCTCAAACACCCACCTACCCTCAAGAAAAGGGGACATATTTTATTAAGTGGCTGTTACTGCTCTATTCTCTAGTATATTTGTGCATGTTAAGCAATCGATAGTATAGACAAGATTATAACATTCTAACTTTCCCCATGCCTTCAGGTTAAGATTTGGATATTAAACCATGTGTGGTGGTACATCTGTAAGCCCAGCAGTTAGTGAGGCCAAGGCAAGAGGGTCCTAGATTTGAGCTCACCTAGACAGTTTAGTAACACCCTGTCTCAAAGGGCTGGGGATGTATACATAAATAAAACAAATTCAGATATTAACATTTGGTTTATCACATTTTATATATGAAGAAACT
>PVJX010018070.1:0-37208 GCA_004027295.1 Dolichotis patagonum
CACTATGTGGTTCAGGCTGGCCTTAGGTTTACTTTGTAGCCCAGGCTGGTCTCAAACTTGATAATTATCAGCCTGCCTCAGTTTCCCAAGTGCTGGGATTACAGGAGTGCACCACCATGCCAGGCTAACATTCTGTGCTTTTAAAAGAAGACACTTTCAACTCATTTACTTGTCTGTCTTTATGACATACATACTGGGTACAGTATGTTTCTATCAAAATCTTGATATCTTTATGTTAGTGGCTATCCATGTTGTTAGTATCCAATAGACAATGAATACCATTCTACAGTGTCTTTGTTTATCTTGGAAAGTAAATAAAGAACCAGGTATTAGTGTAATGTTGTAAGCAAAATAGTTTTCTTGTCCCCTTTTTAAAATTTTATTTTAAAGATAGTGAAACCCAACAAAACAAAACATAATAAATCCAATCAAAGCAAAAAAGTAAACTGGTACAGAAATTCAAAGCAAGACAATAGGAAAACAACAATGGCTACCATAGCATACCTTGTTATCTTCACAACACTTGTCATTCAATCCTATGTAGCAAAATCAAACAAAAACAAAACAGAATAAAATCAATCAAAAAAGAATAGTGAATATAGCACAACCATTAATTGGAACAAAACAAAATAGTGAGATATTGGATTTCAAATAAGATATAAACTTCCTCCAGGACCATCGAGGAGGCCTTCTGCACATGTGAGCTACCTGAGACTGCTGCTGCTGGGCCCGCCTTCCTCAGGAACATTAGAACTTGGACTACAGTGGACTCCATGCTGGCTCGAGAGAGGCTCAGGGACCCATCACCCAAACAGAAGACCTCAGCAGGCTCCAGTCAGGGTGGTGAGTTTGCCACTAAAATAGAGGTCTGCAGTGGGGAAACAGGGGCGGTAGTGAGACTCCCTCCAACTGTAAGACCTTGGCTAACCTGGCAAGAGAGTGAGTAACACCCTCCCCCACACAGAGAACATCAGACAGGTTGAAGAGTGTGTCAATATCGCCCTCCCAACATAGAGAAAATTAAAAGAACTTATGAGACCCCCAGTGACACAGTAGGGCCTCAGCTGACACAAACACTATAGCCAGGGAGACTTAGTGACCTGCAACAACCTGAAGATATAACAACAGTAGGTACTAAGAGTTGTCCTACATCAATACTTCTGGGCTAGTTAGCCCAGAAAGAATATAGGACTCACCCAATAGGCACAGTAGGAGGAATTCAGGAGACTGGATCTCCTCTTCATTGTGGTACCCAGCAATTGGACAAACAACCACACAGTAGGACCCTGAAACAAACACTACAGAAAGTTGTGACTGTTGGAATAGAAAGACCAGAAATTTACCCAAAAGGTGAAAATGACTAAACAAAAAGGCAAAATGCAATCCCAAACATCTAGTCCATCAGGAGCAAGTGCAGGTGAAAATGAAATAGAGGACACTAAAAGTCATACACCAGAAATTTCTGAAAAGATAGCAAATGAAATAAAGAAACAAATCCATGAGGCTATAGAGGAACTCAAATTAGAAATAATATCTTATGTAAAGACAAAAGTAACAACCTTAGTAAATGAGCTGCTCAACATAGCTAGAGAAGAAATAGATAAGAAACTACAGGAGCATGGGAAATTGAGTGAAACTTCGAATGAACAATGCAGAAAACAAGCAGAATCCATGCAACAAATTCAAATAGATATGCAAGAAACAAAAAATTGTATTGAAAACCTGCAAAACCATTTAAATGAAGCTGAGGATAAAATTTTGGACCTTAAGGACAGGATCGCAGATAGCAATCTTCTTTTTTTTTTTTAAATTTGTACCAGGGATCGAACTCATGACCATGTGCCTGCAAGGCAGGTGCTGAGTTAAATCCCCAGCCCCAGATAGCAATCTTGAAAGGATGGAACTTATAAAAAAACAAAGCAGCAGGAAATGATAACCCAGCAGCTACAAGACGATGCCAGGAGAAACAATGTTAGAGTAATAGGTATCAGTGCGGAGGCAGGAGACAAGGCAAAGGATATAACTAAGCTGTTCACAGAAATAATGGCAGAAAATTTCCCAAACATGGGAGAAAATCTGATATACAAATAAGTGAGGCATATAGAATGCCAAACAGTCATAACCAACATAAACTTACACCCAGACATATAATAATTAAGATCTCAGACATACAGCATAAAAACAGAATACTAAAAGCTGTTAGAGAAAAGACACAACTCACCTATCAAGGAAAGCCTATTAGAATCACAGCAGACTTCTCAGCACAAACCTTCCAGTTAAGACGAGCTTGGAGTGAAGTATTTCAAGCCCTAAAAGAAAACAACTTTCAACCCAGACTGATGTACCCAGCAAAACTATCTTTCAAATTTAATAGAGAAACAAGATACTTCCATGACAGAGAACAAATGAAGAAATTTATATCCACCAAACCAACCTTAGAAAGAGTGCTGAAGGACATCCTAGGTAGAAATAAAAATGACCACAATCTCCAGAGCAACAACAGAAAGAAATCACCAGGCTGGACAAGAAAGTAAACAAGGGAGAAAAGCAGGAAACTAACAATAGTAACAATATGGTAAAGTTGAGCCAGTACATATCAATGATATCCACGAATGTAAATGGGCATTCACAAATCAAAAATCAATTCACAAATCAAAAGAAACAAGTTGATCCAGCCTGCCACTCTGTTAAGTGGCTGTGGTCTGGCAAGCCACGGCCACACCAGGGCAAGCAGCAACATTTCCTGAGATCTGCGCCATGTTGGACTTAGGGTGGTGAGAAATCGAGCATCCAGCCTGCCACCCTGGTAAGTGGCTGTGAGCCTACTGGTGTGCGGGCTGAGAATCAAACATGCCACCCCCCCCCATTAGCAAGTGGGAGCCAGAGATCTGAGCATCTCTTGGGAAGTTGACCATATGTAATATACCAAATAAAGGGGACTTCCTTCCATTATCTCTTTGAAGGCAAATATTTTTATTGCCATTTTGCTTTGTCCTGATTAATGGTATTGCTCTATTCAATATTCTATTTGGCTAAGTTCTATAATATTTTGTATTTCTTTTGATTTTGCTATACTTCATTGAAAAAACAACTATTATGAAGATAACGAGATATACAATGGTACCTATTACCATTATCCCAGTAACCTGCTGTGAAGTTCTGTACCAGTTTCACTACACTGTCTCAATTGGCTTTATTCCATCCTGGTCTGTTGGATATTACTACCTCCAAGTTAATAAAAAATTAAATAAAAAAACAATAGAACATGAGAAAACAAGGTAACAAAATACCTCCCAAAACTCCCAACTCCACCAAAGCTGATCCATGGGGCATGGATGAGGAGAAACTCAAAAACAAAACAACAGTTATATAAGGTGATTAAAAATGAAATAACAACAACAAAACAGATCAATAAGGTACTGAGCAAGCTGAAACATGATATGACTAAACAGATAATGGACTTACAAAGCAAAAGGAGGAAAAGAAAATTCTCTAAAGGATATAACTGCATGTATGTTTAAGTGTGTATGATTGATAAACATATTACTAAGTTTTTGTTGAATCGCTGAACAGAATTGTTTGCAGCCTCACTGTTTGAATGTCTTGCTTTAATTTTGTAACATGAACAAATATTTCTAAGAGGACAATATGCAATTTATGAACTAGTGATTTCTTACTGTTTCTTTAAATTACATATTATTTCTACCCTTTTTTCTGTTTTGCTTTTTTATGTTTAATTAAATAAAAAATAAAATATAAAAAAATAAAAGAAACAGGTTGACAAAATGGATCAAGAAACAGGATCCCACAGTATGCTGTATACAAGTAACGCATCTGACTCAAAAAGAAACTCATAGATTAAAAGTCAAAGGATGGAAAACACTATTTCATGCAACAAAAACCCAGAAAAAAGCTGGGGTAACTATTCTATCAGCAAACTATGTGAACTTCAAACCTAAAATGATTCAAAGAGACAAAGAAGGTCACTACATACTTGTAAGTGGAAAAATTCAAGAGGAAGAACAAACAGTTATAAATATATATGCACCAAACACAGGAGCACCCAACTATATAATACAGATACTAAAGGACATGAAAAACCAAATACACAAGAACACAGTTATTACAGGTGACCTTAACAGCCCACTGTCATAAACAGATAGATCAACTAGACAAAAAATCAGCAAAGAAATAATAGAATTGAATCATACCTGTGAGCAATTGAACTTAGTAGATAAACGTTTAGAAAGTGTTTCACCCAATCACATCAGAATACACATTATTCTCAGCTGCGCATAGGACATTCTCCAAAATGGACCATATATTATCCCATAAAACATTCTTAAGTAAATGCAAAGGTATTGAAATTATCCCATGCATACCATCTGACCATAGCACACTGAAATTGGAAATTAATGACAAAAGAAATTGCAAAACCTGCATAAATACATGGAAATTAAATAACAACCTTTTGAACAACCAGTGGGCTATAGACAAAATTAAAGAAGAAATAAAGCAATACCTACAATTCCAGGAAAGTGCAGAAACAACCTATTGTAATCTGTGGGATGCAATGAAAGCGGTCTTAAGAGGGAAATATATAGCAATAAATTGTCATATCAAGAAAACAGAATGAGCACAAATAAACAATCTAATGCTTTATCTCAAGCTTGTAGAAAAAGAAGAGCAAGTTAAACCTAAAGCTCATAGAAGAGAGGAAATTGTAAAGCTTAGAGAAGAAATCAATGCAACTGAAACTAAAAAAATAATACAAAGAATTAATGAATCAAAAGGCAGTTTTTTGAGAGAATAAACAAAATTGACAAACCTCTAGCTAACCTTATAAAGAAAAAGAAAGAAAAAACCCAAATTCATGCAATAAGGACTGAAAAGGGGGAAATTACTACAGATCCCATGGAAATTCAACAGATCATGAATACCTACTTTGAAAATCTCTACTCACATAGAGAAGAAAACACAGAGGAAATGGACAGATTTCTAGAAACATATGAATTACCAAAGCTCAACCAAGAAGATATAGCAATTTTGAATAACCCAATATCAGTTATTAAAATTGAAAATGTAATAAAAAACTTACCAACAAAGAAAAGCCCAGGTCCTGATGGCTTCACAGCTGAATTCTATAAGAAATTTAGGGAAGATTTGATGCCAATACTCCTTAAACTCTTCAGTGAAGTTTAAAAGAAGCAATCCTCCCTAAATCATTCCTGGAGGCAAGTATCACACTGATACCAAAATCAGAGAAAGACCCAACCTAAAAGGAGAACTATAGGCCAGTCTCACTAATGAACATTGATGCAAAGATTCTCAATAAAATACTGTCAAATAGAATGCAGCTAATCATCAAGAAGATCATACATCATGACCAAGTGGGGTTCATTCCAGGAATGCAGGGATGGTTTAACACATGCAAAACAATAAATGTAATACACCACATCAACAGAGCCAAAAATAAAAATGATATGGTCATCTCAATAGATGCAGAAAAAGCTTTCAATAAAGTCCAACACATGTTCATGATAAAAACCCTTCAGAAACTCGGAATACATGGTGTCTACCTCATTATAAAGGCCATCTATGACAAACCAATAGCCAATATTATACTAAATGGACAAAAACTGAAAACTTTCACTTTAAAATCAGGAAAAAGACAAGGATGTCCACTATCACCTCTCCTTTTCAATATAGTTCTGGAAACACTAGCCAGGGCAATCAGACAAAAGAAAGAAATAAAAGGAATAAAGATAGGAAAGGAAGAAGTTAAATTATCACTATTTGCAGATGACATGATACTCTATATAGAAGACCCCAAAAACTCCATTAAAAGACTACTAGAGGTAATAAACAAATTCAGCACTGTAGCTGGATACAAAGTCAGTGCTCAAAAATCAATAGCATTCCTGTACACAAACAAGAAACTCACAGAGAGAGAAATCATGGAAATACTGCCCTTCATAATAACATCTAAAAAAATGAAATATTTGGGAATCAACCTAACTAAGAATGTAAAAGACCCATATGCTGAAAATTGTACTACATTAAACAAGGAGATTGAAGAGGATATTAGAAAATGGAAAGCTGTTCCTTGCTCTTTGTTAGGAAGAACCAACATTGTGAAAATGGCCATACTCCCAAAACTGTTATATAGATTTAACGCCCTCTCAATCCAAATACCATTGACATACCTCACAGATCTAGAGAATACACTCCTAAAATTCATTTGGAAACAAAATAAACCTAGAATAGCAAAGGTAACTCTGAGCAATAAAGGCAAGGCAGGAAGCATCTCAACTCCTGACTTGAAACTGTACTACAAAGCCACAGTGATAAAATCAGCATGGTACTAGCAAAGAAATAGACCTGAGGATCAATGCAACAGATTAGAAGATGCAACTATATGTCCAAAGACACTCAGCCACCTGATATTTGATAAAAGGGACTAAACATGTTCACTGGAGAAAGGATAGCCTCTTTAATAAATGGTGTTGGAAAAATTGGCTCTCCACATACAGAAGACTGAAACTAGATCCATGTCTATCACCATGCACAAAACTAAAGTCTAAGTCAGTCAAAGACCTAAACATTAAAACAGAAACACTAAATCTCCTAGAAGATAAGTTAGGTAGAAGCCTTGGAGACATAGGGGTAGGCAGAGAATTCATGAACAAAACGCAAACTGCACAGGAAATGCTTCAGAGAATCAACAACTGGGCTCTCATATTATTGAAAAGTTTCTACACTTCAAAAGACTCTGCTGGTGAGCAGAGTTAAAAGAAAACCCAAAGAATGGGAGAGAATTCTAGCCAGCAACCCCCTCAGACAAAGGACTTATATCAAGAACATATAAAGAATTAAAAAACATCAATACCACCAAATTCAAAGACCCTCTCCAAAAATGGGCAGCTGAGATGAACACACAGTTCTCAGATGAAGATACAATGACAAATGACATTACAAATGTCATTACATTGTCATTTGTAGCACATTGTGTCATTGTAGTACAAAGATAATTCCAAATGTCATTATACAAATGACAAATAAATAAATGAAGAAATGTCCACCATCACTGGTCATTCGAGAAATGCAAATTAAAACAACATTGAGATATCATCTCACCCCAGAAAAATAGCTGCCATCAAGAAATCAACTGATAACAAATGTTGGCGAGGCTGTGGGGAAAAAGGAACACTGCTCCACTGTTGGTGGGTGTGCAGACTGGTGCAACCACTATGGAAATCAGTATGGAGAATTCTCAGAAGACTAGGATTGGAAGCTCCATTCAACCCAGCTATTCCCCTCCTGAGTATTTTCCCAGAAAAACTGAAAAGGTCATATCACAGTGATATATGTGTGCCCATGTTTATAGCAGCACAATTTGTAATAGCTAAATCTTGGAAACAACCAAGATGCCCATCAACCGCAGAGTGGATGAAAAAGATGTGGTGATTTTACACAATGAAATATTACTCAGCTATGAAGAAGGATGATCTTGAGGCCTTCATAGGGAAATGGAGACAACTTGAGACTATCCTCATTAGTGAAATAAATAACAATCATATTTATAAATATCACATTGCATCTCTAGTATAAAAAGTAATAAGAACTGTAGGAGTAATAAAACCCAAAATGTGTAATTGCTACTGTAAAAAAGAGAAGAAAACAAAGTGCTCTAAAGGATATAACTATGTGTATGTGTAAGTGTGTAAGACACATAACCTTGTTACTGTTTTTGTTAGATTGTTGAGCAGAACTGTTAACAGTCTCACTGTTTGAATGTCTACTTTGTATGCTTTAATGTTGTAACTTGAACAACTATTTCCAAGATGACAGTATGTAACTTATCAAGTAGTGATTTCTTAGTGTTTTGTTTTGTTCTTTTCTTTTTTTCCTTTGGAATTCTGTATTGTTGCTACCCTTTTGTCTGCTTTGTTTGGTTGTTTTTTTCTTTTTTAAATAAAATTCAAAATAAGATCTAAGAAAATCCCACATATATTCTATACTGCACACTGTTATCCTCCCTATAGATGCCGGACGACTGGCCCCATATCTGCAAATCAACCAAACACTCAAGCACTCAGTTGCCCCCTGTACCTCGGTTGCCAGCAACTCAGCCTGGCCTCTGAACCAGCTGGCTGCACCCTGGGGCGAGCGGGGCTGGCAATTCTCAGCCAGCGCACCGGTGGCTCACGGGAGGTGCTCTCTGACTTTTCTCTTCCTGGGCCCCACGGGGCTTGTGTGGCTTCCCAGAAAGGCTGGCTGCTGGACTGCTGTTCAGCTCCTCCCACTCATAGCAGGACCTACTCTCGGGAGGTGCTGTCTCCTCTTGTCCCCTTTGATGGAAAACCTTAACAAGGTGGTTTTGTATGTTATTACATTTGAAGTTTTAGACACTTTATATTTATAGAAGGCCACATTAAGAAAATGCATTTTTGCAAACAAAACTCTACTAATTAAAAATAATTTAAATGTCTAAACACATTCAGTTTTACGTCCATTTTCCATCTGATATACAATTACTAGATTTTACTCTGGCTCGGGTCAAGGCTGACAGCAAGCTTTTATCAAATAGCTTTTGAAGTTGTGTGAAAGTCAATGACATTAGCTTTTCCTGTTACCAGTTTTAGAGAGCAAGTATCACTTCAAATCTGAAGTGTTTTTATTGCAAATAACAACTTTCTAAGAAATTCAGGGTTTTTTAAATTAAGTTTTTCATTAAGAACATAGAGATAAGTTAGTCACTATGTTCTTCAGATTTCAGCTGAGTGAAAATTTTCAATTTTTCTGAAATACATGGAATATGTCCATTCTAAGATAACAAAAGTGATATAGAAGAGCATATTTTTCCTAGATCTGTTTTGGCAGGCAAAGGGATGCAAATCACTAAACTACTGAGCTTATATTTAACTAGAAATTATAGACAAGCTTTATAAGTTAAAAAGTCTAATTCAGCCTGTTTTAGAAGATTGCATGCAGATCAAAAATTCAACTTTTTAAAGATAACTACATCTGTTTGTTCCAGGCAGTGTTCTTGTATTTTCCATGGCAAGAAGCAATCTCACAATATTGTCCTAGTCCAATATTGGTCCAGTTGTTTGTATTAACAGGGTCTCCTAGATAGTTGGCCAGGAGCAGTTTCCTCTATCTGAACAAGGCTTAAGAAGAAAAAATTGCTGGTGTTTTCTAAAAATGAAACTTGCATACAGTTAATGAACCATATGATGCTCAAAATGTACTGATTTCCCAGTCCATGTTTAAAAGTCATTAGCAGTTAGGTCAATAATAAATCAATAACATAAACAAGTAGCAAGTTTTAAATTATTATGCAAAAGAGATCTGA
Organism: Dolichotis patagonum; assembly: GCA_004027295.1. Lineage (NCBI taxonomy): Eukaryota > Metazoa > Chordata > Mammalia > Rodentia > Caviidae > Dolichotis > Dolichotis patagonum. The sequence continues at coordinate 9,359 of PVJX010018070.1, forward strand.
GTTACCCAAACTATTTAATTGACAGATTCAAAAGAATTCTTTCAACTATGCAAACCAAATTTTCCTTAAAGTTGAAAGTTCTTGTGTTGGACCAATGGAGGAAAAGTACCCATCTCTTGGAAACTGTAAATGTTAAATGTGAAACATGGTCTAGAGACCATGTTTTCATTAGTTATTTCTAATCACTTTATCCAGTTCTACAGCCCAATATTTCTTTTTATCATATTCATTGCTTATTTGGAGTGGTACTTTGTGATAATACAGTGCTCACCACGGAGGCTAATTATTGATCACTGACTGTGTAACGTATTGTGTTACACAGTCAGTGTACCTTATGTATTTTTCATGATGGAAGTAAGAGCATTAACATTTTCCCATTGTTAGGTGATACAATAGTTTTTATGACACAGCGTGGTGTATGCATTATATGTTAATAAAAATAACGTGAATTAGTAAAATAAAAAACCATGATCCTAAAAATAATGAAGTGAAACTTCTTAAAGAGAAAAGTTCAGTTTCATTATGTAAGGCCAAAATGTCTAGTCTGCAAACACTAGACACTGCCATCCCTGCGTGTCCACTGGTGCCATCAGAAGGCTGGCTTCCTGTGGGCAGCCAAAGTGGGCAGGGAGAAGCAGCCAGATATTCCTCATGTGCCTGCAGGCCGCCACTGGAAACCCATGCTTCCTTCAGGCAGCCAGCACCCATCAGGAGGATCAGACAAATACACCCTTATGTGACGAGCACCAGTGTAGACACACAGGCTGAGAGAAGGAGCTGAGAAGCAGCAGCTCCACCACCACGCACCCCTGGAGACCAGAGAAGCTGCAGTGTAGCTGCACAGGTCTGGAGAAGCCCACTGCACTTGCTGCTACTTCCCCGGGGTCCTGGGTTCAGAGAAACCCAGGTGCCTGTCCCATTCCAATGCACTGGGATGCCAAACTGGCTTCTTGGGAGGAACCCAGGAGAATGTCAAGGTGAAGGTGCCAAAGGCAGTCTCAGACCTCCAGCCCACACAGAACAAGTCTGGGAGATGCGGTCATGGAAGAAAATGGAAGTCACACACCTCAAACCTCTGAGAGGATAGCAACTGAAGAAAGGAAACAACTTCATGAGACAGAAAAAGTAATCAGATCAGAAATAGTGTCTCATGTAAAAGAGGAGATGACAAACATCATGCAAGAATTGCTGAGCATATCTAAGGAAGACATAGATTAAAAAAAGAACATAAGAAAATGGCAGAAACTTACAATGAACACTATAGGAAGGAATTACAATGCATGAAACATATTCAAAGAGATATCCAAAGAATTAAAAAATCAACTGAAAGCTGGCAGAATCATTAGAAAGGGACTGAAGATAGACTTTCAGACCTTGAAGAGAGGATCGCAGCTAGCAATCCTGAAAGAAACATCTCTTAAAAATAACAATGAACCAAGAAATAACAATTCAACCACACCAATATGATGCAAAGAAAAATAACTAAAGAATGATAGGTGTCAGCAAAGAAGCAGAGGTCAACACAGATGACATAAAGACTATTTACAGAAGTAATAGCAGAAAACTTTCCAAACATTGAGAAAGGATCTGCCATGCAGATAAGCAAGTTATATAGAATTCCAGCTAGCCATAAACAAAATAAATCTATACCAAGACATACAATAATCAAGATTCCAAAAGTTCAGCACAATAAGAGAATATTAAAAGCTGATAGAGAAAAGTAACAGATCACCTATAAAGGAAACCGCATCAGAATCATGGCAGACTGCTCAACACAAACCAGCAAGTCAAAAACACTTTGGAGTGTTTCAAATCCTGAAAGAAAACAACTTCCAACCCAGATTGATGTATCTTGTAATTCTTTCAAAATTGATGGGAGAATAAGATACTTCTATGATAAAGAACAGCTGAAGGAATTCATCACCACAAAACCAACCCTACAGAGAGTGCTAAAGGATATTCTAGACAGAGATAAAGATGACCATGATTCCAAAAATAGCAGCAGAGGAGGATCACCAAACAGGACAGACAGTTGAAAGATGTGAGAAGAGAAGGGTCAATAGCAGGAGGATAGCACGGCAGCGATGAACCCAGGCATGCCAGTTGTGACTTAATGCAGATGACGTCAATTCACCAATCCAAGGAAACATAGGGAGAGTGGATCAAGAAGCAATATCTATCAATATACTCTATAAAAGAAACACTAACTCAAAAGCAATTTCATAGGCTGAAAATCAAAGGAGAGAAAACACTTTTTTAGGTTACAGGAGACCAGACACCAGCAAGTGTAACTTGCCCATCAATCACAGCATGGATTAACAAGACATGATATTTTCATACAATGAAAATGCACTCAGCTCTCAAGTAGGATAATCTTGAGGCTCCTGCAGGTAACTGGATGCAACTGGAGATCATGCTCGTGGGTGAAATGGTTTGGACTCACACAGCTGAACACCGAGTTCTCTCCCTTACATAAAAAACTGAAGGAGTTAGTGGGATCCAAAAAGCACAAGAGCTATGTAAGTGACGGAAGAAAATGCCTAAAAAGGGAAAGTGTTAACTACTGTTAATTTCCTATTACCTTGTTTTAAATTCCTGTATCATTTCTACAAATTTGTTAGGTATTTTTTCTGTCTCGTTTTGTTAGATTTTACTGTGTCTCATGGTGCTACTGTGTCTAATAGGCATTTTGAAAGTAATGGAATGTATTATGGTAACCACTGTTGATTTTCTATCATCTTGTTTTGAAGTCATATAATGCTTTCTTTTGATTGGTTTTATTCTGTTTTGTTTTGTTTGATTTTACTCTGTGTGAAGGTATGGACTTTTATTCTGAAGGAAAGAAGAGGCATGGTAGCCATTGCTGATTTTCTGTTATCTTGTTTTGAAGTCATATAATGCTTTCTTTTGATTGGTTTTATTCTGTTTTGTTTTGTTTGATTTTACTCTGTGTGAAGGTATGGACTTTTATTCTGAAGGAAAGAAGAGGCATGGTAGCCATTGCTGATTTTCTGTTATCTTGTTTTGAAGTCCTTTAATCCTTTCATTCTTTTGCTTTGATTTTTTTTTCATTTGTATTACATTGTGTGTGATGGTATGGACAGATATTTTAAAGGAAATGAAAGGCATTGTGGAAGCCATTGCTGAATTCCTGTTGTCTTGTTTCCAAATTCTGTATAGCTTGCATTGTTCTCTTCTGATTTGTTTTACTGTGTTTTGGTTTGTATTATTTTCTTTAAAACAAATCAAAATAAAATACTAGACATTAAGAACAAGCTACAATTTGTGTTTTCAGGCAAAACTTAAAAATCAGCCTCTCATGTAATCAAAGCCTGCCTAGTCTCTCTTTTCATAGTACTTTGTAACTAGTTAAAGTGCTTAGAAAATATTTTTGTATGAAAGTGTCATCTGTTATTGCATATCTTTATGGTAAACCTTTGCTTGCTCATTTCCCTAAGAGCGCTGAGTATAATACCTAGATTATTGAAATGACTTAAATAATTATTTTGAATTCCAAATGAGCTTGCAGTTTTGATGACAAAATAAAAAAAACCATAGGCTATGCAGAGCATGCCTACCTCTCACTCTTATTTTGACTGTTTTTTAATGTTGAAAGTGAGTCAAAACCATAAAAATGAATAGCAATTGATGGGAAACCTCACATACAATTGTAAGTTTACTGGTCTCTACAAAGTATATTTTGGATCTAAATTTTTTTCTAAAAGAAAATTTATTCCACATTTTGACATGTTCAATACACTGCCATTTTACACACACACACACACACACACACACACACACACACACACACACACAGTCTCCATTTCACATATTCTCTTCAGCTACTTCTTAATCCCACCATTGCTATTGTTCAGAGAGAGATTTACGCTTTCTGTCACCAATTCCTCATTTCCAGTTTAATGTGCACCCCATTCCAGACTCCCACTCACAGGACTCCAACAAAAGGGATCATATCAAGGCCACTATAGTTATCATTCCACACCCCATAGACATAGCAAATGACCAAGTACCGGAATTCTCAGCAGCTTTATCATTGTGATCATTCCCTCCCTGGAAAAATTCTGTCCTCGTTTTTTTTCAAATTCTCTTGTAGCTTCTTTCATATAACCTGTTGCAAACTCATTCAATTAGGTCTCCTATTTAAATATCAGGGATCTTAAATCTCAGTCTTTGATCTTCCCTTTTGTCACAATATGTTCTGAAGATACTGACAATTTGAAGACACTTAAAGTTTTCATGTCTATGTTATTGTTTCTGGAACACATTAAACTGTACATGTATTTTGTGCAAATTCTGCATTTTTATTTACACTCACACATGTGAAAAATCCAACAAAATTGAAAGAGTGTGTTTGACACCAGCAAAAATTTGCATCTCTTGCACTTTTTCTTGTCCCTTCCAGCCAACCTCTGATAAGATCTATGTCACTATAGATTATTTTGTACTTTTACATTGAAGAGTTTAAATAGAAACATACAGCAAGTATTATTTTTTGTCTATCTTTTTTATTTTTGCAGTTCAATGCTGCATTGCATTGCTTTGCTTTGCATTGCATTGCTTTGCATAGTACTCTGTTGTACGGATAAACTAAACATTGTTCCTGCATTTTCTGATGATGGACGTTGGGTTCTTCACTATTAAATATTTAGCCTCAATGAGAATTTGTAAATCTTTTGTGTTGACAATGGCTTTATGCTCTTCTGGAATAACTATCTGTGGAAAAATTATTTAGATCAGTTGGTAGGAATAGTTTTGAGCTTTTCTTAGTATACTTTTTCCAAAATTCTCGACCTGTTTTCCCAAGTGCCCACCTTCCAATGCTGCTGTAAGATGCTCTAGCTGCTCCGTGTTCTCAGTAGGGCCGAGTGGAGTCAGTCTGCCTAGTTAGATGTTGTGATCAGTGTGTTTCTTACTGTGGTTTTAATTTGCATTTATCTAAAAACTACAGATGGCAAACAACTTTTCTGCTTATTTGCTATCAATCTTTTTGGTAAAGTTTTAGTATGAAATTTTAAAATATTTGTAAAAATTAGATTGTGTGCATTGCTTTTAAATTTATTATTTTAATATCTTGGATACATGGAAGGGAATTTTCCATGAACTGGCAGACAAGTGGTCGTGTGAGTCTTGTCCTCTTTTCAAAGAAGCTCTCCAGTGACGTTTTACTCATTTCACTAGGGTTAACTTTTAAATTTACTTGGCCGGGGATTTAGCTCAGTGGCATAAGTGCCTGCTTTGCAAGTGTGAGGTCGTGGGTTCGATCCCTGGTACCGTAAAAGAAGTTTTAAATTTACTGAAACTGTAACTGAGCTAAGTGCTCATATTAGGAAAGAGATGGGAATGGAAGTGGAACGTACAATGGGCAAGTCACATGCAGCCTAAGAAGTGTTGGATTGCAATTCAAAGCTTATCACCAGATGCCACTGAATAACTGAAGTACATGTCCTCATTTGCCATTATACATCTGCCCATCAGAGGCAGCTTAATTGTCACTTTTCACTGACTGATAGTGTTTGATATTGGTTTGCAAACAACTGATTTATTATAGTTTCTGTGCAGTAAAGTTTCTTTGCTACTGTTACTCTGTGTTTGCAGCCACCTCTAGGCCGCTGCCTCAGTTCCACCTGAGGTTACAGGGCCTGAGATTCTCATGAGGAGTAAATTACCAGATCACTCACCTGAGCAGTTTACAGTAGAGTTTGTGCTTCTATGGGAACCGAATGCTCCTACTTTGGCAGGAAGCGGCCCCCAGGCATGATGGAGTGGGAGCAAGAGGCTATGAGTAGAGAAGACTTTGCTTCACTAGTTCATCTGTTGCTTACCTCACAATGTTCCACCCAGTCAAGGTCACAGGCACACACTGGTCCATGACCCCAAGGTTCAGACACCTTGATACAGCATACAAATTAAAGTTCTTTTTATTTTATTTCCACACAAACATTCAATGTTACAGGGCATTTATAGAAAAAGTCACCTTTCTTCACTGACATGCCTTTCAAGTTTTGTTTAAATTAGTTGACCACTTCTGTGTGGATCTATTAATTTTGATTTTTTAAAATTTTACTTCTTGATACATTTTTCAGTCTTGAAATGAATGCCATATTGTTTTATTGCTGTTTTATAACAAGACTGGAAATAAGGTAACATAAGCTTTCCAGATGTGTGGTTTATAAAGTTGTCTTTAGTTCTGTTAGATCATTGACGTTCCTCTATGCATGTCAGGACCAGCTTGCAATTTACTCACAAAAGTCTGCTGGAACTTTCATTGAGGTTCCCTTGAATCTAAAAATTCAGAGTGCTGATCTTAACATTGTGTGTCCCAATAAATGAAAAAGATATATTTCAACATTGTTTAGGTATTAATTTCTCTTGGAAATATTTTGTAGTTGCTCATTCATACATCTTGCTAATTGTTGCAAAAACTTTCCTACATAATTTATTGTCACTAAACAGTGAAACTATTATTTCATTTCAATTTCCAAATGTTCATTGTTAATATATAGAAGTTTATTTCTGTATATTCATCATGTATCCTTTAGCCTTAATAATTTTGCTGGATTTTTTTCTAGATTTCATTACATTTTATACATAGGAAAACATGGAGACATTGAATAAATTAGTTTTAATTTCACTTTTATAACTTACTTGTCTCTTAGTTATTTTCTTTAACATATTGGAGTCAGGTATATCCTCAAGTACAAAGTTGACTTAAAAGGTTGAAAAAGGAAATATTTGTCTTATTCTTAATTTAGGGAGAAAAGATTCAATCTTTCACTATTAAAATACAGTATCACCCGTAGAGTGCTTGTAATGGCTTTTTTACCAAATGTTTGCTTTTCCTGTATCTACTGTACATTTTAAAGTTTGTTTCTTTAAATTAAATTTTAATGTTTAAATAATATTTCCTAGGATAAATTGCACTTAATTGTGATCTATTATCATTTTATAAATGATTAATTTCAACATCTAAAAGTTTACACAGAATTTTCTGTTTATATTTATGTTTGATAGGGGTCTTCAGTTTTCTTCTCTTATAATGATACTGTTTGTTTTTTATCAAAGTAGTGGCCATATAATGAAACGCTGAATATTTTTATCTTGGACAGAATTTTTGTATGGTTGTTATTTCTTTATTTTTCTCCTTTTTTTTTTTTTTTGTCGGTACCAGGGATCAAACTCATGCCCTCGCATTTGCCAGGCAGGCGCTTATGCCACTGAGCTAAATCCTTGGTCCTTATTATTCTTTTTAAAATGATTGCTAGAAGTCATAAGTGAAACCATCAGAGTTCATAATTTCCTTAATGGGTAGTTTCAACTACAACAGCAATGTATTTTATAGAGAGATTTTCATATTATCTTTCCTTGAGTGGACTTGAAAGTTTAAATCTTGCAAAGAATTTGTCCATTTTAGCTACTGCATCAAACTGTTCATAATATTCCTCTGTTAATACTGGTTATATATACTACATTGGGTTGCATAGCCTAGCATGTTAGTAGAGTGTACTTCTGGTCGTGTCAGTGAGGGTCATGGGACTATTGCTTTGGATATCAGACATAGACACTCACCTGTTTCTCCTGGAACTGATCTCCTGTTTTGATTTCTGGATATCATGAACCAAGCAATTTGCTCACCATGCCCTCTCTTGTGATGATTCTGCCTTGGAGATATCAGACCATGGCCTAAATTCCTTGAAATTGCGAGGCAAATTAAACCTGCTTGTCTTTAAGTTGTGGCTACTAACTCTTGTTTCTAGTAACAGCAAGTTGACTACTATAGAAAATAGGTGTCCAAAGGAGAGTCTGCTATCTACACCTGACCACTGGTTTAAAACTTTTTTGAACAGAATAGAACTAATTAAAACCCACCAGCGTAAAAGATACTAAAAACATTATGAAAACAACAATAGTTACCATAATGTCTTTTGATGTCTTATGTTGCTGGTTTTACTGGGATGAAAGATGTCAAAGCTGTGGTATCAGCAAGGCCTCTGCCTATATTTCAAAGGAAGGCCTGGAAGACTGGGGCAAGGAGCCCCTGGAAGGGTCACATGTGAAGCCAAAGGTTCAAAGGAGAGCCTAGGAATTCGGAGAAGCCAGGAAGGTGAACCATCACCTGCCTATGGCTACAAACTAGGAGTACAGCCAGCTGTGTGGGCTAAAGCTGGCAAGGCCCTAAATAGTGCTGCCCAAGCCTTTTAGAACTCAAATTTTAACCTCGATAGACCCCAGATACTGGACACAGAGCTACAAGACTTACTGATTGCTCTGCTGGGTTTTGGTGTACCTTTGATCTGATTCTTTTCTAGCCCCTATTTTTCCTTTTTGCAATGGGAATGTTTAACCTGTCCCTTTGTGTCTTGGAGTAATACAGCTCTTTTCTTTTATGTTTACCAAGGTTCTCAGGTAAGAGATTGCTTTGAATCTCAAAATAGATTTGGACTTACATGTTGATAGCATCAGGCCATGAACTGGATTCCTGAAACTGTAAGCAAATGAAACCTTCTTCCTTTAACTGTGGGTGTTGGGCAGTCTGTCCTGCAGCATGAAAACTGAATAAAACATCTTGTGTTATGATCCACTTACTGCCTCGAGAGTCTGTAACGTATCTCCTGTTGGATTCACGACACTGTTAATTTGTGTCTACACGCTTTCATGATCAACCTGGTTCGAGCTGTGACTATATAACACATCTCAAAGACCTCAGTTTTCTTTCATTTATTTTTCTCTGTTGTTTTCCTTTTATATTTCAGTAATTTATTATTACATGCTTTAAATTATTTTACATTTTAAGTTTAATTTTTTTGATGTTTGGATTTAAATTGTTTGAAATGCAAACAAAACTTCTTGATTTAAAACTTGTCTTTAATTTAAATACAAGAATTCAGAACTTTAAATTTCCCTGATCACCAGTTCAGGAGCATCTAACAAATTTGGATAAATTATGACTTTTCTTTTTTCTAATTCAGTGAGATTGTTTTCTAATTCCTACTTCAATGCAGTTTTTAACCCGACAGTATTATTTATATTTGTATTTTGGAAAAACTTCTAACAATTTTCCTTTCATTTATTCTATTGTTTACGTTATAATCAAAAGAATAGTTTACAGAAGTTTAATTCTCTCAAATTTATGATACTTGTGTTACGACCAATTTTAAATGTTTTGTATACATGTTAATTTACATTTAATATCACTCTGAGCACATTTAATCTTACCATTTTCTCCTTGGTTTTCTATTTTTCTCATATCCTCTTTATCGCCTCCTCTTTTTTTCCTCACTTGCTTCAGATATATTAAGTAATTTTATGATTCCACTTAATTCCTTTGCTTGGTTCACTAGCTTTTAAAATTTTTGTAACTGTGTAAGTTTTAGAGCATATGACTTTAACTCAATCCATTCTATTGTCAAATGTTATCACACCATTTCACATACACAACATTATTGTATTACACTTTCATTTTTTTAGTCTTTTATGCTATTTTATTCATTCTATATATAAATATGTTACATGCTCCACAATGCTTTTATTTTGGTTTAAGGGCCTATTATCATTTATAAAACCTAAATAATAATGTTCAGTAGGGCCATAACATTTTTATAGGGCTAATGATCCTACAATACTGAATCAAGATTGCTGTATGGACAGATTGTTTTTTAATTCCCACTCCGTGTCTCATTGATAGAGACTGGTATAGAAGGAGCTGTTATAGAAAACCCAGGCGGCTGCACAAAGAAGCAATTCGCCCGCCCTCTTGGTAAGCGCCTTCCTCAGGCAGGAGCCAGGAGACCCAGTAGCACTTCCTGGGAGCCTCCGGGGCGCGGGCTGGGAATCAAACATCCCCACCCTGCCCTCCTTTGGCAGCTGGGGACAGAGGTCTGAGCATCTCTTGGGAGGATGACTGCATGCAATATAGCAAATTTGGGGGCTCTCTTTCATCTTCAGTTTGAAAGCGAATGTTGTTTTCACTATTTTGTTTCATTATGATTGTTTTACTGTATTCAATATTCTCTTTCAATTGGTTTTATAGTGTTCTGTCTTTGGTCTGATTTCACTATACCTAATTGGCTGGACAACTATTGTGAAGATAACAAGATATATTAGGGTACCTATTATTGTTATCCTGGTAACCTTCTCTGAAGTTCTGTACTGATTTCAATGCATTGTCTCGATAGGCTTTGTTCTGTCTTGTTCTGCTGCATTTCTACTACCTTCAAAATAAAAAAAAAAGAAGGAGATGTTATAATAAAAAGTCATTTTAGAAGGCAAGTAATTGCTAGGAAGTCTAAAAATTTAACTGATAATAATGAATATTCTTAATTGTATTTACTATACAATGATTCAGATACTGACTTATTGACTAAAATGAAAAACTACCTCAGTGCTGAGATTCTTTCTCTTTAGTGTTTCTCCTTTAATTTGTTTGCTGTCAGTTCATAAAATGGATAAGCTAACAATGGTGTGATATTAACTTTTATAAGGAGACCAAAATACTAAATATATTCTATTATTCTGTATAAAAATAGAATCTTTCATCAGTTGTTACATTTATACTCAGCAAAGAAATTTGAGTGAAAGCTTTTTACTACTGGGAATAGATTTTTATCTATTTTATTTAGTTACCCTTATATAGATAGATATAACATCACAATTTTGACATTTCATGTTAGTCTCTTCATAAAGGACCTTTCATATTTAATTGATGTACTGTGTGAGCAAAAACTTTAGAAATAAATACGTTTTCCTTGTCCTTTTTCTTTTGAAAGTAAATTAACAACCCTAATGCATCCTGTGACCAAGAAACTGAAATGACAGCTTTGATGTCCTTTAGAGCCTGTTCTTCACTAGCTGCTCTGCCGCTCACCAGCTGCCCTCCGGTCCTGTGTCCCACTCATGACTCATGACTGCTCTTCTGCTGGTCCAGAATCACAGACACAGAATTTTGCACTAAGAAACTATTCAATAATTGATGGTTCAGTACAACTTAAATATTGCTTGGGATGAAGAAACAGTGTGTGATAAATGGGTTGGACTTCCAAGGTCTGGTTAAAGAAAGGCTTTGGTTTAGCTTGTACAGTGATTCTAGGCAGAGAGCCTAGTATGCTTTGCTGTTGCTGATGGTGACCCTGATCTGTTCTGACACCCCTAGAAGTCGTGGGGGCATCTTTGGATCTGTGGTGGTTTGGGTAAATGGCCACACAGTTTTCAATACTCTTTCCATAGACAAATGGTGTCTACATCTCTTCTTCCTGAATTTGGCACACTTGTCACTCATCAGGACGACAGATTTCAGTGGAAGTGAGGCTGAATGATTTTTGAAACTGGGTCAGAAAGAATAATCTTTGAAACCAGGTCAAAAGAATGACACATTTTCCTCATTGTTCTCTGGTACACTTGTGGAACCCTGGACTGCCAGGTAAGGAGTCAATACCATGAGGCTACTATGCTGTAAAGAAGTACAGGCCAAATGGTCAGAACTGTGCACTGCCTTGCCTGTAGAGCTCTCAGCTGAAATCAGCAGGAACACAGTCCAGAATATTCCCAAAGCCAGGCATCAGGTCATCCTTAGGCACTATGGTTTACAAGTGGAGTCACAGAACAGAAGAAAACCATCTTCAGTCCACTCTGTTCGAATTCCTGACCCACAATATGCAGGAGCAAAATAAAATAACTGTTTAAAACTGAGAACATTTGTAGTAATTTGTTACGCCTTAACAGTACCTGGAACAGTCTTTTATTAATCCTTTTCCTGAGTTTGGAGACTAGCCTAATGCTCTCCACAAAAGCTGGGATTGTGCCATTCGTAGGATTATTTGGATATTAACCACCTGTCCACCTGTCCAGCTGGCCAAATACTAACACATTAGGGTTTTCTAAGTAGGAAACCTCCGAAATAACTAGCTCATCAGTATCAGGGCATGCCAACACAAGTAATTCTTTCAGTGATCAGAAAATGAGTAAATTTCCATTTTCACACTTCAATTTTAACCCAATAATTTATGGCTTAACAGTTTCCATGATATACTTTAGCTTATGTCCTGAAGGACACCTTGACTGTGATACACGATCATGGGCAGCAAAGAGCACTAATGTAGGTGTCTTCTCAAGTGAATAAGGACTGATGACACTTGATGACCATCAAATTCAATTACCCAGTGAACAGCTACAATGCTAAGTCCTAGGAAAACCTCAGGTCATTTCAGGTTTCATCTTTACGTGCCGAGTTGTTCTGCTAAGCGAACCCTCATTACCTATGAATCAGCAGGTTTTCTGTGTGTATATCAAATAAACTTTAGAGGATTTATTGGTTAGAGTTCCCTGGAGGAAAAGATGAAGTAGAATACATACAAGTTAAATCAGCTTACAGGAGCAGAGGCCGGTTGTGATGGGAGTCCCATGCTGGGGAGCTGGGGGGCCCAGTAGCTGCTCAGTCCAAGACAGGAAGCCTGAGAACCAGAGAAGTCACCACCAAGTCAATGTCAAAAGGCTAGAACACTGGAGTTTGATGGCCCAGGGGATGGCAGCAGAAAGACACACCCTCTCGAGTAGAAAGTTTTCTGTGCAGGCCAGTTTCATCCCTCTTTACCTTTTCATTCCACGTGGCTTGAAATCTTGCTGAAGGGCACCTCCCATAGTCAGAGTGGGTCTTCCCTCTGCCCTACCTGGCGGTCATCTCTGGAAACAGACACACTCAGAAATGTGCTTTACTAATCTCCTGGGCATCTCTTAATTTGAGATAAATTGACAATCAGGATTAACCATCACAGAATTTATTTTAGTGTTGGTGCTTAATGTGAGCTCCATTTCAATTTCAATATGCAGCAGATACTGAAGTTTGTCCAACTGTCATTCGTGCTCATAATTTTACTTTTGTAAATACTTCTTCAATGTTGAAAGCATTATTAGCCTTCTGTAACTACAACAAAATGTGTGAGATGGTTTTAAAATGGAAACAGTTTATTCTGAATTATAGGTCTGGGGGTTCCAGACCATGATGTTCGATTGACTTCATTCCTCTGCATCTGTAGCAAGGCAATACATCATGATATGAGTGTGTGGAGGAGCAAAATCACCGACATTATGAATTTGGAATCAAAGCAGCAGCATAAGGGAATGTTATCTGCATTTCTCTTTGAGGGCACACTAGCAGGCACTTAAGGACCTCTGCCAGGCTTCACCTCTTAAGGTTTCACCATTTCCCAATAATCCCACCGTAGAGACCAAGTCTTTATCACATGGGCCTTTGGTCAAAGCTGCTGCAGAAGTTTAGCTACTGTTCCAAGTCCTGCTACCCGCTATTCAGTGAAAAAGCATATGAGCACATACACAGTGTTTTAAATGGAACCAGGTCTAGGAGTTGCTGGGATTGGTCCTTTCCTCTAAGTAGGAGAGCACTAGACTTGAAATCTATAGTTTAATCTGCATGCAGTGAGAAAGTCTAGAAACTTAAAAACATTACTTTAGAAAAATTCTCTTTCTCTTATTAGGTGCCCAACAAAGACAAATATGTGGGATTTGATTCCAGTTTTTCACATTATGCTCTAGAACTTACTTTTGCACCTATCATCTTCAGATTTCTTAGACAAGTATGATTTATCATAAAAGGACAAAATTAATCAGTATCATTTTATATGAAGTGCAAAGGAATGTTAAATAAAATAAATTTTATATCTTGAGGTAAAGTGTAGTTTGCCTTTTTAATTAATGGAAAGCATAATTCCATTATGCAAAATTAACTTACTTTTCTTTTACAAGATTGCATTCTTTTAAATGTGACTTGAAATTTGTTTTAATAAAATTTATACAAATAGTTGCTCTATACAAAGAGGTAAAAATCACATGGAAGAATCATAACATAAATGTAGTTAAAATTTGATAAATTTTGAGTATCTTGGAAGATTTAATGATTAGGTTTATTCTGCAAACATCAATTTGGAATATTGATTAAAAATCAGGGTATATTAAAATTTGAGCATAGTTGCTAGACAATAATTCAAATGTCCGGAGACTGTTTCCTTACACTTGAGGCCCTTTAAACCATAGAAGGATAAAACAGACCCCTGAATCTTACAAAACATTCTTATTTTTGAACTTAGAAGACAAATCAAATGCAACTAATGAAGTGGTAAGTATGACAAATAGATACATTTGATCCCTGTGCTACAATTGAGTGCTTCCAAAAGCCAAGATGAAAGATCAAGTAAAACTCTGGACACAATGAATATTATGTTTATTTGGGAATATTGGCCAGACCAAAGCAATAAATATCTAACAATAATCTGGAAAAAATATTTGGTTATGTTCTATGCAGCAATCCTTACAGAATTAATGAAAGAAGGCATTCTATTGGAGTCTCTATAAACTGCATATGACATTAAAAAGATACTGATATTTCTTTTAGTTCAGAAAAATAATTTGCTATTTTAACTGCTTTGAGGTGACATCAGTTTGAAATAATCTGACTTCCTCCTTTATATTTGCTTTTATGTCATGAAAGTTATAAAGAGGATTTACTGTCTTTTATTATTAAAACTGTAGCTCAGATTCTGGCAATTGTATTTCCTAATTATGCTGGTAGGAAGGCTTCTTATCAAGGTAGTTCACTTATGAATAATGTTCTTTGTGCTGCTTCTGTGTTGGACAAGTTAGATTGCTTCTGACATCAGGCAGCAGTAAATTAGCTGTAAACCTGGTTGTGTTCTAGAAGACGGAAAGATTTATTTTGTCAACATTCTTGCATTCAGTTGAAAATAATTTGCTTTTTACCTGAAGTATAAGGAGGTTTATAATTTCAAATCCCCTTATGCTTTCCATTAATTAAAAAGGCAAACTACACTTTACCTCAAGATATAAAATTTATTTTATTTAACATTCCTTTGCACTTCATATAAAATGATACTGATTAATTTTGTCCTTTTATGATAAATCATACTTGTCTAAGAAATCTGAAGATGATAGGCGCAAAAGTAAGTTCTAGAGCATAATGTGAAAAGATTTAAGTGAAAAGTATCATATTTCAGGTAGATACCAAAAAAAAGCAAGAGGTAGGAAACACAACAGTAGAAACAAAACCAAAATGTATGAATCTTACAGAGGAAGATAATTTTGATGAAATGTGATTCATGCCAACATGCAGCTCATTAAGAGCTTTTCATGGCATGACTGGTAGTTTGTGAAAGAACACGTGTAGGAAATAAAATCTTCTGCTGTTTATGGAAGTACTGACCTTATTTTAAAATGAACTTCTCTAAAAGACTGATTTTAAAAAATAGAAAATAGAATAGTAGGCCCCTCCCCCTCACCTGTAGGACCTCTGCAGCTGAGGGGAGCCTTGGTCACCTCTCCACCACAACAGACATCCTTGGCAGCTGATAGGAGTGTCAGCAACTGCTTCCACCACCTGCAGTACCTTGGTGGGCTGGCAGGAGCCTTGCAACACCTTCTCTCACCCAAAGTACCTCAGCAGGCTGGTAAGAGTTCACTGAGCTCCCAACCAAGAAAAGGAACTCAGTAGGTTGGCAGGAGCACTAGAACAACTTCCCAATGAGAGGGCCTTGGTGAGTTGCTAAGAGTTTGGTGAGCCCTTCTTCCATACTGACAACTCTGGGTGTGTTGGCAAGAGTACCAGTGAGGTCTTCTTCCACCGAGGAAGAACCCAAGTGACACAGTAGGGTCACAGTTGGGGCACACACCGTGGATAGTTGGGTCCGGTAGTCTGAACCAGTCTGAAGCTGAATAACAATAAAAGTTAACGGTTCATACACATCAATATTCCTAGGCTAATCAGCCAAGCAAGAATGTGAGACTCACCCAGCTGGCCCCACAGGAGCAACTCAGGTGGCCCTCCCTTTCCTACACTGTAGGACCCAGCAGCTGGTTGGATATCAACCACACAATAGGACCTTAAGATACACATGACAGGATTAGAATGATTCAAAAGACCAAAATATTAACCAAGAGGTGAAAATGACAAAACCAAAAAAGCAAAATAAAATCTCAAACAGCCAGCCCAGATGGAAGAAGCACAGGAAACACTGAAATAGCAGGCATTGGAAGTGATACACCTGAAATTTCAGAAAAGATAGCAAGTGAAGTAAAGAAACAAATCCATGACTCAATAGAGGAAATCAGACTAAAAATAATGTCTTAGGTAAAGAAAGAAATGACAACTTTAATGACGGAGTTGCTCAGCATAGCTAGAGAAAAACATAGTTAAAAAAGTAAAAGAACATGTAATAATGATGGAAACCTTGAATGAGCAATATAACAAAGGAATAGAATGAATGAAACAGAGTTAAAGAGATATCCAGGGAATTAAAAACTCCATTGAAAGATGACAAAACTGCCCAAATGAAACTAAAGATAGACTTTCAGACTTTGAAGACAGGTTACAGGTAGTGATCACGTAAGAAAAACAACTACTAAAAATCACAAGGAACCATGAAATAACAATTCAACAGCTCCAATATGATGCAAAGAAAAACAATATAAAACTGTTAGGTGTCAGTAAAAATGTAAGCGTCAACACAAATTTCATAAAAAGACTGTTTACAGAAGTGATAGCAGAAAACTTCCCAAACATGGGGAAAGGGACTAGCATGCAGATAAGTGATGCAAATAGAACTCCAACTAGCCATAGCAAAAATAAATCTATACCCAGACATATAATAATCAAGATCCCAGAAATTCAGCACAAGAACAGAATATTAAAAGCTGATAGAGAAAAGAAACAGATCATTTGTAAAGGAAAACCCATCAGAATCACATCAAACTTGTCAGCACAAACTCTCAAGTCAAGATGAGCTTGAAGTATTTCAAACAATGAAAGAAAACAAATCTCAACCCTGATTGATGTACCCTGCGAGACTTCTTTTAAAATAAATGGAGAAATAAGATACTTCTATGACAAAGAACAATTGAAGTAATTCATGTCACCAAACTAACCTGAGAGAGAGTACTGAAAGACAGACAAGATAGAGATAAAAATGACTACAATTCCCAGATCACTAAGAGAAAGAAATCACCAGGAAGGATAAGCAATTAAAGAAAGGGGAAAAGCAGGGGACTAGCATGAGGAAAACAACATAACAAAAATAAACCAATATGTATCAACTATAACCATCACTGTAAATGGCCTCAATTAATCAATCAAAAGAAATTGACAGAATGGGTCACAAGATCCAACTTTATGTTGTGTATCAGAAACACATCTAATTCAAGAAGACTTAAAGTCAAAGGCTGAAAAATAATTTTCCATGTTACAGGAGCCTAGAAAAATCAAAGGTAGATATACTGTTTACAGATCATGAGAACTTCAAACCCAAAATGATGAAAAGCAATAAAGAAGGTCACTACATACTTATTAGGGGAAAAATACAAGAGGAAGAGGTAGTAAACATAAATATGTATGCACCAAATAGTATAGGACAAATAGTAATAGGCATGAAAAATCAAATATGCAATAACACAATTATAATTGGAGACCTTAATACCCCACTCTCACAAAAAGATCAATCAACTATACAAAAAGTCAGCAAAGAAATTACAGAACACAATCAAACAAATGGACTTAGTATATGTTTAGAGAGTATTCCACCAAACACCATCAGAATATCCATTCTTCTCTTTTGCTCATGGAACATTCTATAAAATAGACCATATATTAGCCCATAGCACATGCTTAAGTAAATGCAAAGGAACTGAAATTATCCCATGCATATTATCTGTCCACAACACAATGAAACTGCAAATTAATGGCAAAAGACATTGCAAAACCTACAAAAACACAAGGAAATTAAATTAACACCCTCCTGAACAATGAATGAGTCACAGATGAAATTAAAGAAGAAATTAAACAATATGTACAAATTCAGTGAAAATTCAAATATAACATACCAGAACCTGTGGGATGCAGTGAAAGTGGTGCTAAGAGGGAGATATATACCAATGAATTCCCACATTAGGAAAGCAGAATGAACACAATTAAACAATGTAATACTGCACCTCAAACTTCTAGAAAAAGAAGAACAAGTCAAGCCAAAAGCTAGAAGGGTGGAAGTTATAAATATCAGCAGAACTTGACACAATTGAGAATAAAGAAACAACACAAAGATGTAATGAATCAAAGAGTTGGTTCTTTGACAGAATAAACAAAATTGATAAACACCTAGCCAACTTTACCAAGAAAAGGAAAGAAAAAATTCGAATTCATAGAATGAAGAATGAAAAGTGTGAAATTACTACAAATCCTATGGAAATTCATATCATCAATACCTTCTTCAAAACTCCTTACTTGCATAGGATGGAAACAAGAAATGGACAGATTCTTAAAACTTATGAATTACTGAAGATAAATCTTGAAGGTATAAAAATTTTGAATAATCTCATATCAGTTAATGACATTAAAAATATCATTAAAACATACCAATAAAGAAAACCTCAGGTCCTGATGGATTCACAGCTAAATTCTACAAGAAATTTAGAGGAGATTTAATGCCAGTATTCCTCTAACTCTTTAATGGATTTGAAATGGAAGCAATTCTCCCTAACTCATTGTTGGGGGCAAGTATTACTGTTACAAAATCCAGAAAAAGACCCACCAAGAAGGAAAACTACAGGTCAATATCCCTAATGAACACAGATGCAAAAGTTCTCAATACAATATTAGCAAACAGAATACAGCCAATCATCAAGAAGATTATACACCATGACCAACTGGAATTCATTCTGGAAACCCAGGGATGTTCAACATATGCAAATCAATAAATGTAATCCACCACATTAACAGAAACAAAGACAAAATCATATGATCATCTCAATAGATGCAGAAAACAACTTTGGATAAAGTTCAACTCTCATTCATGATAAAAGCCCTACAGAAAATCAGAAAAGATGATATATACCTCAATATGATAAAAGCGATCTACAACAAACCAACAACCAACATCATACTAAACAGACAAAAACTGAAAGCTTTCAATCTAAAAGAAGGAAAAATAAGAATGTCCACTACCACCAAGCTGATTCCAGATAGTTCTGGAAATACTAGCTACAGCAATTAGACAATAGTGAGAAATATAAGGAGTAATAAAAGGAAAGGAAAAAGCACAACTATTATTTGCCTATGACATGAAAACTCCACCAAAAGACACTATAGAGTTGATAAGCAAATTCATCAGCATAGCTGGATAGAAAGTCAACACTCAAAAAACAATAGAATTATTGTAGACAAAAAACGAACTCACTAAGAGAGAAATTATGGAAATAACACCTTTTACAATATAATCCAAAAAATTAAATACTTAGGAATCAATATAACAAAGTATATAGAAGAGCTATATATTGAAAACTATAACACTCTGGAAAAAGAGATAAAAAGGATATCAGAAAATGGAAAGATATCCCTGAACTTGGATAGGAAGAAACAACATTGTGAAAACAGCTATACTCTCAAAACTGTTATACAGATTTATTGAAATCTCAATTAAAATATCATTAGCATACCTTACAGATCTAGAGAAAATATTTCTAAAATTCATATGGAACCATAAGAGACCTAGAATAGCAAAGGTGATCTTGGGCAATAAAGACAAGGCAGGAGGCATCACAATCCCAGACTTGAAATTATTCTACAAAGCTACTGTGATAAATCATCATTGTACTGCCAAAAAAAGCTGACCTGAGAATCAATGGAACAGATTAGAAGATACAGACAAAACTACAAAGACACTCAGTCACCTTATTATTGACAAAGAGGCCAAGTATGTTCACTGGAAGAAAGAAAGCCTCTTTAATCAATAATCCTGGAATAATTAGCTTTCCACATGCCAAAGACTAAATCCATTCCCATGTGTATCACCATGCACTGCATCAAAGTCAAAATATATTAAAGATGTAAATACTAAAAGAGAAACACTAAATCTACTGGAAGACAAGATAGGTAGAAATCTTGAAGACAAGGTGTAGGTAGAGTGCATGGACAAAATGCAAACCAAAAAAGAAGTACTTCAAAGAATCAACAACTGGGAACTCAATTTATTAAAATATTAACAGAAATCACCAACAGAGTGAAAAGAAAACCTACAGAATGGGAACAAATTTATCCAATTGTCCTTCAGACAAAATATGTATAATTAGAACACAGAAATTATTGAAAAACATTAGGCCTTTCAAATTCAAAGACCCATTCCATGGACATCTGAGACTAACATGCACTTCTCAGTTAAAGAAATACAAATGGCAAAGAAATACATGAAGAAATGTTGAACATTAATGGTTGAGAAATGAAAACTAAAGTAACTGAGATACTATCTCACTCCAGAAAGAATAACTGTCCTCATGCAATCAACCAACAACAAATGTTGTTGAGGCTGTAGTGAAAAAGGAACACTTCTCCACTTCTGGTGGTAGTGTAGACTGGTGAAACTACTGTGCAGTCAGTGTGGAGATTCCTCAGAAAACTAGGGTTGGATGTCCCATTTAATTCACCTATCTCCCTTCTGGCTATTCCCCAGAAGAGCTGAAAGCACCCCAGTGATATCTGTGCACCCATGTTTGTAACAGCACAATTTGCAATAGGTAAATCTTAGAAACTATCCAAATGCTCATCAACTGCAGAATGGATCAAAAAGCTGTGGTATTTTTATACAATAGAGTATTACTCAGCAATAAAGAAAGATAAATGTAAGATATTTTTAGCATTTAAATTTTATTACTGAAAGTTATTATAAAATGACATTTAATTTCTTTCAATATGAATAAAATTATCTGCACTATCACATGTTTTACAGGTGGTTTGATATTTATTTTTTAATTTTTATTTTAAAAAGAACAAAACAAAATGAAGCAAATCAGAACAGAATAATTTAAATGACATAGAACTTCAAAACAAGACAACAGGAAACCAACCCTGGCTACTATAATGCCTCTCATTTTCTTCAAAATAGCTGTCCATATCATCACACACAATAAAATCAAATGAAACAAAACAGAACAAAACCAATCAAAACAAAAGAGTGAAAACATTACAGGATTTCAAAATAAGATAACAGGAAATCAACAATGGCTACAATAATGTCTCTTGTTTTCTTCAAAATAGCTGTCCATACCTCCATGCAGAATAAAATTGAACAAAACAAAACAGACTAAAATCAATCAAAATAAAAAGATGAAACCATAATAGGACTTCAAAACAAAATAAAAGGAAATATACAATGACTACCATAATGTCTCTTGCTTTCTTCAAAATACTTGTTCATACTATCTCACATAATAAAATCAAACAAAATAAAATAAAATAATAAAATAAAATAAAATAAAATAAAACCAATCAAAACATAAGAGTGAAATCATTACAGGACTTCCAAACAAAATGATAGGAAATCAAAGTGGATACCATAAAGTCTCATTTTCTTCAGAATAACTGTTCTTATCATCACACAAAATAAACAAAACAAAGGAGAATAAATCCAATCAAACCAAAAGATTGAAAACATTATAAGACTTCAAAACAAGATGATACAAAATCAACAATGGTTACCATAATACATCCCATTAATTTTAAAATAGCTGCTCGTACCATTAGACACAGTAAAATCTAACAAAACAAGACAAAAAAAATACCTAACACATTTGTGAAAATGATATACAGGAATTCAAAACAAGACAATAGGAAATTAACAATAGTTACCACTTTCTCTTTTCAGGAATTTTCTCCCATCACTATCACAGCTCTTGTACTTTTTGGATCCCACTAACTCCTTCAGTTTTTTATGTAAGGGAGAGAACTCGGTGTTCAGCTGTGTGAGTCCAAACCATTTCACCCACAAGCATGATCTCCAGTTGCATCCAGTTACCTGCAGGAGCCTCAAGATTATCCTACTTGAGAGCTGAGTGCATTTCCATTGTATGAAAATATCATGCATTCTGCAGTTGATGGGCAAATAATCCTTGCTTTTTGCTAGTCTGCTGTCACATGTAACTATTGCTTTCTCTCCTTTGACTTTGTCTATGAAATTCCTTTTGAGTTAAAATGTTTGTCTTATAGAATATATTGACAGATCTTGTTTCTTGATCCACTCTCCCTATGTTTCCTTGGATTGGTGAATTGACGTCATCTGCATTAATAGTCACAACCGGCATGCATGTTCATCTCTGCCCTGCTATCCTCCTGCTGTTGGCCCTCTGCTTCTCACGTTCATCAATTGCCTGTGCTGTTTGGCGATCCTCCTCTGCTGCTATTTCTGGAAACATGATCATCTTTATCTCTCTCTGGAATATCCTTTAGCACTCTCTGTAGGGTTGATTTGGTGGTCATGAATTCCTTCAGTTGTTCTTTATCATGGAAGTATCTTATTTTCCCATCAGTTTTGAAAGATACTTTTGCAGGGTACATCAATCTGGATTGGAAGTTGTTTTCTTTCAGGATTTGAAACACTTCACTCCAAAGTCTTCTTGACTTGCTGGTTTGTGTTGAGAAGCCTGCCTTGATTCTGATGGGGTTTTCTTTACAGGTGAACTGAATTTCTGGGATCTTTATTATATGTCTGGTTGTAGATTTACTTTGGTTATGCCTAGTTGGATTTCCTTATACCTTGCTTATCTGCGTGTCATTTCCTTTCCCCATGCTTGGGAAGTTTTCTGCTATTACTTCTGTAAATAGTCTTTTTATGTCATCTGTGTTGATCCCTGCTTTTTGCTGATGCCTATCACTCTATTTTTCTTTGCACCATATTGTAGTTGTTGAATTGTTATTCCTTGGTTCCTTGTTATTTTTTAAAGAGATGTTTCTTTCAGAATCGCTAGCTGCAGTCCTCTCTTCAAGGTCTGAAAGTCTATCTGAAGTCACTTTCAAGTGATTTTTCTAGGTTTCAATTGACTTTTTTAATTCCCTGGATATCTCTTTGAATCTGTTTCATGTATTGTAGTTCCTTATATCTTTCATTTAATGTTTCTACCATTTTTCTATGCTCTTCTTTTTCTTAAGTCTATGTCTTCTTTAGATATACTTAGCAATTCTTTCATTATGTTTGTCATTTCTTCTTTTACATGAGATACTATTTCTGATCTGATTACTTTTTCAGTCTCATGAAGTTGTTTCTTTACTTCAGTTGCTATCCTCTCAGAGATTTAAGGTGTGTGACTTGCATTTTTTTCTATGACAGTATCTCCCGGGTTTGTTCTATGTGGGCTGGAGGTCTGAGATTCTTCTTCATTTTGATATGCTCCTGGATTCCACCCAAGAAGCCATTTGCAGGGTTCCAGGCACTTCTGACCTTGGCTTCCCCTCTATAGTGAGGGGAATGGGACAGGCACATAGGTTTCCTCTGACCAGGGATCGCATGGTGTAGAGCAGGCTTCTTCAGACCCGTGCAGCTACCGTGAGGCTTCCTTGAATGCCAGGGTTGTGTGATGGTGTGGCTGCTTCTTCTCTCAGCCTGTGTCTACACTGGGTCTCCCTCAGTGGTGGCAGGCACGCAGGAGTGTGTTTGTCTGATTCTCCTATTGGTCGCCGGCTGCCTGAAGGAAGCAAATGTCTCTAGTGGTTGCCTGTGAGTGCATGGGGTGTGTCTGGCGGTGTCTTCCTGCCCATGGTGGCTCAGCTTGAGACTTATAGGGAACTGGACGCATCTTGAGACCACACTCATAAATGTAAAGCATCAGTCGTGCTGGTGTAAATATTGTGTTGTCTCCCGAGTGTTAAAAAAAAAAAACTGAAAGAGTAAATAAGATCCAAACTGTACAATAGATATTGTGAAAACAAAAGGGAATGAAAGTGCTCAAAAGGAAAGAACAATTGGGGTAGGAGAAAGGTGCAAAGAAGCAAATGCTTTCAATTATGTACATATACATATAGATATGTTGGCATATATATATATGCAAGATAAATAACTATACTACTAATCTCTGTTAGTTCATCAGGAAGAACAGTTTGTGTTTCATTGTTTGATTATGTGATCATTTTTTCATCCCTAAATCTTGTAATCTGAACAACTGGTTTGAAGATAACAATATGCAATATATTAATTATTGTTCATTTCCTCTTATTTTGTTTTGAAATTCTGTATCATTTATGTCCTTTTTATCCTTTTTTTTGCTTTTTAAAATAAGAAAGCTGAAGAGTGATTACCAGACTTTGGGAAGACAATCAAACTTGTTAGTTGGTGTGGAGGTAGAGTCAGCTGGGAGTAATCATTTTTAATATTTTATAACATGGTGGCATAACTATTATTGACATTAATTAAATATTTCCAAATAGCTAATAGAAAATATTTTGAATGTTTCTAACATAGGAAAATATTACATATCTGATAGATATACCAATTACCTTGATATGATTATTAAATATTTTATATTTGAAATGTGATTCTATACCCCATATGTGTAAGTACTATATATTAATTAAAATAAAATTTTTATATATTTAAAATTGAACCTCTTAAAATTTCACATGCTGGCTGAAAACGTAACCTAATATTTTTACTTCAATGTACTCTAATTATGAACAAGGGGTTTACTGAGGTTAAATAATCAGAAGAATAACTGCACAATAATTCTTTCATTTTTAGTGGATTAACTTTTGTAATCAGCTTTAAATTTACCAAGGTGCAATAAGCTCTGATGCTCAATTTGTTTTTATACACTTAATTAAGAGAATCATGCTAATCGTTGCTAATATATCAAGAAGAATTCCGGCTCATGTTAGGGAGAACATAGCAACCTTAGCTCCTTTTAAATAACAATGAAATTATGTCTGCAGAGTTTGTTTCTGAGTACATCTCTTCTGTTTAGTGCCTGAATATTCCCCAACACAAGAGCTGTATCTGAATTTCTCAGAACTTCTTTTTGGTTACATACTCAGTACACGATTACTTAGTGAAACACAACTGGTTCCCGGTGAAACAAACTTATCTATGCATTTCTGTAAAGAACACTTTAAAAGACAAAATATCTACACTGAAAAAATGCTAAATGTTACTATTTTTAAAAGGAGACATGCTCCTTCATTTTAAAAGATTTCATTGTGCCAAACAGTATGCTTTGTGTTCACTAATGCTACAGCTGAATGATGTCATCTCCATGGACCCCCCCTAACTGATGTCATCTCCATGGACCCCCTAAACGATGTCATCTCCATGGACCCCTAAACGATGTCATCTCCATGGACCCCCTAAACGATGTCATCTCCATGGACCCCTAAACGATGTCATCTCCATGGACTCCCGCCCATGTCTGTGTGTTCTGTCAGTGCCAGCCTTAGTTCCTGGCAGAGTTAGTAGTTATTTGTGTGCAGCATAAGCCAAGCAGCACACAGGGCTGCTGAAGAGACTCCGGTGAAAGGGAAGGACCGCATCTTAGACTGTGGTGCTGAATAGGAGTGGTAGACCAAGTGGAGGCCAAAGGACACGAAGGTCTATAATGGGCGACAAAGTAAAAATAATTGTGAGCAAGTGTAGTCCTAAGATGTATCAATCCATAAGATCACTCCAGGATACAGCTTCTCAAATGGAAAGTAGATTGAAATGGAGTTGGCCAGTGGGCCAAGTTGTTTGAGGCATTCAAATGATGGATGAGAAGTTGGAGAGAATAGAAACCACTGTGGTTTTGCTCCTAAATGTCACCCAAAATTCATTTAATAGACCTTGATTGCAAGATTGTGATTATATATATATATATATATATATATATATATATATACACACACACACACATATATATCCTGCTACCCACAGAATAGGTCATCCTACCCCCTCTATAATGAGACTTTTTCTGCTAAGATTAACTTTGGTGAACATTTACAGGGGACCTACATATCTTTACATCCTTTGTTTATATGGAGAGGTCTGTTGTGTTAGCTACTTTTGACTTGTTGATGAGATAAATTATCCAGTTTCAAACATCAAGGAAGGAAAGGTTTATTTAGCTCACAGTGTGTGGAGATTTCAGTCCATTATCAGCTGGCTCCAAAGCAGAGTGACATGGCAAAAGAGCAACAGTTCATTGGTGCCAAAGACAGCACAAGCAAGAAGAGCAAACACAGGCAAAGGGCAAACGGGGAGGAGACAGATCTTTTCTGTCCCTCATATTGTATGTAGGCTTCTCACCCTAGGGTGGGTGTGGCACTTATGCCCATAATTCCAGCCCTAGACAATGCAGCAGTCACAAAGTCTACATTCAGCCACCTGCAAAAAGCACCACCCCACATGACTGCATGAAACTTTGTGGAGACGTGCAGACACAAACCATCACATGCATCCACATACCTCTTACAAAAATACCTTTGTCAGCAATCTTCCACTCATCTTCCCTCCAAGTCCCTGACCATCTGGCCAGATCACTGGTCGTAGCCCATGAATCAGTATTTAGACATAGAGGAGGGACAGAAGAGCACGAGACTCATAAATCAGACCAGAAGGAAACAATATGGTCATGACTTGGAATCCAGCGATCTCTCAAAGCTGGGAACATGATTCTTGTTTAACTTGGTAAAGGAGGGTATAAATTTTTAAAATCCAAATTCAATATTATTTACTTCTTTAAACCACTTACTATGTTTATGGTGTACTTTCTTCCGAAAGAATGTTTTCCTTGGGGAGAAATGTTTGAAGGAATGTTGAGACTGTTTATTATTGTCTTTACCATAAAGGGTTTGTCCTACTCCCTAAGTAGGTCCTGACGGCCTGCATAGGTCCATGATTTAGGGAAGTTTCTTCTACATTTGCTCTTTACATTTTCACGGCTGGATACAACATCTTCCAGTAACTACAAAATTTGCACAGTGTTTGGTATGCTTTTAGTAAAACGCTTGGTGGTTTTTAAACAGATCAGTGTTCTTTTTATTATTTAACCTAAAACTAGAATTACTTTAATGTAATATTGATTCTTAAAACAGTTCATGAAACACTTAGTGAACAAGGCATCAGGTAACTAGGCAAGCATGAAACAGAGTTTGCTGTAAATATCAAAGATGAATTCATCATAATTCAGTAGGTTCCAAACATAAAATCTCACTGCTCCCTGAAGTGTACATAAGCTGCTGTATTCTGATACGAATGTACCAGAACAGAATAGTAGCAAACTCAGTTTTGAAAATCTTGCCAGTTTTCATTTTCATTCTAATTATCAAGTACCAAATGTTATCAATATTACTTAAAACAACATCATTAAAAAATAACATCCTAAATACAGATGCAGTTTTAAGCCGATCTTATGAAGGAATATCACACATATGTGACTGTAACAAAGTTACATTTATATGTATGTTACCTATAACGTTCAATGTCTTCTGGGAGCTGATAAATATAGAAATCTACATGTATTCTGCACATTGTATCACCTTTATCATCAACTTGAGAAACCAATACTGTTATTTTTGAATACAAAATAGAAAGTAACCTGAAATTTCTTAGGTTTCAATTAAGTGTTTTATTTTTCTTAAACCTTTGCAAATAGCTTCAAGTGAAAATTTACAGATAAATAAAGCGTGATTTTGTTACATGTGGACAAACTGCAGTTAGAAAATTAAACGTAATATGCAAAATCATGACTATTAGATCAAAAGCAAGAAATTCACTGTCAAAGAAAAATTAAGTTCTATCTGAAAAAAGTATTAGCTTGCCACTGTATCATATCCTAGCTACCAAATCCCTAACAGAGCAAATGACTTGTTTAAAACAGCCAGAATGTGAAATTTTTACTGTTGTATTGCCAATAAACTATGTCGTCTGAGCAAGCTACTCTGCTGTTCATTGTTTAGACATGTAGCTCTCTCTGAGTCTGTGTTTTTAGTACCATTCTATGTTAAAATTGGAAAAAAACTGCTTAAGTGCAAGTG
>PVJX010018071.1:0-37205 GCA_004027295.1 Dolichotis patagonum
TAAGTCCTCAGTCTCTATAGTGGGTGTTGACGGCCAACCTATGCAGCCTTTGCAGACAGGCCTATTCCATGCAGGTTCCAAACTCTCTCCTTTACCCATAACTTCCTAATAATTCCAACATGTCCTACACCCCTGTAAGGCAGGGATCTCCTTCAAAAGCTTAACTTCTCCTTTACCTTCTCCCTCCCTACAGCTCTAGT
This sequence comes from Dolichotis patagonum, assembly GCA_004027295.1. Classification (NCBI taxonomy): domain Eukaryota; kingdom Metazoa; phylum Chordata; class Mammalia; order Rodentia; family Caviidae; genus Dolichotis; species Dolichotis patagonum. Next base: position 201 of record PVJX010018071.1, read on the forward strand.
CCTCCAAACACCCTCACAGTGCACCACAAAGTCCTCCCCTCCTCTTCCTTCTTCTCTGGTCAATCCCATAGTCTGGAATACCTCCAATCCCACTCGTGCTACCCATGCCAAGCCTATTTTACAGGGAGTGATCCAGACACTCTCAAGTCTCAACAACCTACTTGGAATTTCTTTCGCCTCTGGATTCCTAACTTTGCAGCTGTAGCTCAACCCCTCTACAAGACTTCTAAGGGCCCCTTATCACAACCTCTAGACCCCACTGTGCCCATACATGCCTCCTTTCTTAAATTAGGCTCTCCTAAAGGCTCCAGCCCTTACCCTTCCTGACCCCACTCAGCCCTTCACTCTATACACTGCTTCATAAGCCAGGTTAAACACAAAACACTCGGGGATGGATTTTCCAGGGATCCAAACTTGTTCTCCCAGATCAGCAGGCCCTAGACATTATCACTGACTTACATAACTGTTTCCATGTAAGATCACAGGCCCTGTACAGGCTCTTAGCCCCAGTAGTTACACATTCTTCTCTAAAGGCTATCAGTCTTCAGATTACTAACGCCTGTCATCTCTGTGCTAAGACCTCTCCTCAGGGCCACATAGCACCCCCTTCCTTCCCTACTCATCAAATTCATGGACACACCCCCTGGTCAGGACTTGCAGATAGATTTTACACACATGTCCCGCCACAAAACTCTTAAATATCTTCTCACCTTTGTTTGTACCTTTCCAGGATGGATAAAAGCCTTCCCTACAACCAGGAGACCACTGATGTGGTTACTAACATCCTGTTACAGGAAATCATCCCAAGGTTTGGTCTACCTCAGAGTATTCAGCCAGATAATGGTCCAGGCTTTATTTCTCAAACCACCCAACAGGTATCCTCAAGCTTACACATCACCTGGCACCTACACATCCCATACTATCCTCAATCCTCAGGAAAAACAAAAAAGGCAAATGGCCTCATAAAAACACACTTTACAAAACTTATTTTACAATCACACCAACCTTGTCCTCAACTTTTGCCCCTAGCCTTAGCCAAGCTCAGGGCACTTCCCCAGGCTCCTACATTTTTAAGTCCATTTGACTTATATATCGTAGGCCATTTTTACTCCACAATCTTCCTACCCAACAGATTCTCCCTCCTCTTGCTGACTACATCCCAATCCTGTCCCTCCTCTGACACTTGTTGCGACAACATGCTAATCTCTGCTTTCCTCAATGTTCTGAAGGGACCAAGCCAGATCCCCCATATCCCCAAGAGATCTAATTTATCTCAGATGTTCTAAATCCACAGGACAACAACCAAGATGGAGTAGCCCCTACCTGGTCTTCTTGGCAACCCCAACTGCAATCAAAGTTGCTGGACCCTCATCCTGGTTTCACATCACGCAAGCTAATCGGTACCCTCCCAACCCTGAATCTAACCATCCTGAGTGGTCATCTCCATCTCACCAAGGCCTCACAGCTTCAACTCTCAGGCTGAGTCATGTTCTGTTATCCAATTTGGTTCCTAATTCCTTACATTTTATTAATTATCTTTTTTGCAGCAGGACTCTTGACACTCTTTCCTAAAGACTCCCGCATCATGCGTAAGATCATCTTCCTCCCACATCATGTGTAAAATCATCTTCGTGCTGTTCTACATGACAACTGTCTCAGTGCTATCTACTCTCAGCTGTTTAGTCAAATGAGAGATCCCTGAGGACCTGAGCTCATATCTGCCTTATAGTGACACAGCCATGGCTCTCCCCACTCCTCTTATTCTTTCCAGCTCAACTCCTAGACCAGAGACGAGCCCTACCTACCTACACCTTTAATTTTTACCCTTTAAGATGGAACAATAAGTACCTCTCACCACTTTACTTCTACTAACCCCATACTTATTTTTCAGACTCTACCTCACCATATTCCTGATAAAAGGACACATTTAAATCAAAGGCACCTTTCTTCCTACCTCCCCTGGATTCTAAATATAATAGTGCCCTTCCTCCTCACAGCACCTTGTCTCTTCATTTTCTTCCAGTCCAAGATACAGACACGTACCAGTGATAAAGTAGTTCTAGCCAAACCACCTGGTACCAGCTTCTACATGGGCATCAACCGTCATCCCCGTCAACCTTCCTAAGCCCCAATACAGCGCCCCCTTCCAGCAGGAAGTAGTAAGAGAGAGACTTCGCCCCTTTTCCAACAACAAAAAAGACGGGAATGAAAGAGCTGTGCCCTGGAAAGCTGCGGTGGGAGGCAGGACCAAGGGGTGGGACCAAACTGTAGTCACTTTTTCCAGTGGTACAAAAATAGCCCCAATCAATAACCTGTGCATTACCTGTGCCCGCCCTAAGCACCACCCAGGTCAGAGGTTATGTGAGTACCCTAACCCACACATGCGGGTTAGAGAAGGCCAGGCTGTCTGTGGTCGTGGACTTCTCTCCATGTCCTTGGGAATAAAGGTCTCTTTTATCTCATATTTTGCTGTTTCACCGCGCTGAAAATCCTAACAGTTACTGCGGCCAGTGGTAGAAGGGGCCAAACAGAGCCGGCTTCATGGAGGAGAAGCAGCTGCCTACACGCAAGTGGGGAAGGCCAGGGTAGAATATCCTTCTTAGGGAGGCTGAAGGGCTTCCTCTCCATGTTAGAATTCAGACTAATGACATCCAAGTTCTCCGACAATTTTATGCTTCGTTGTTTTATGAGCCTATAAGTAAGCTAACCAGTCACAAAGTGAGACTATTTCTTTATAATTGCCATAAATACAGCCACATTAAGAGAAACTCTTAAAGATTTTTAAAATACAAATAATACAGTTTCTACTGAGAATCAGTAGGTTATAAGGTACTTCATTTCTCTGTGGAATTAAAAGAGAAAAAGATGTTAGATGTTACACTGACAGCATGTTCTTCTGTTATAAGATCTTTTTTTATTTTTAAAAACAAAAAAAGAACAAAAACAATGATACAGGATTTAAAAACAAAATAATAGGAGATTAACACTGATTAATATATTTTGTACTACTATCATTAGAGTAGTTGTTCAGATTACAAGATATAGGCATTAAATAAATGAAAGAAAAGATCTATGTGTATATATATATATATATATATATATATATATATGGTAGATAACTATTCCTCTGTCTGTGAGTCATCAAAAAGAACAAGTTGTATAAAGTCATTTTGAAAAAGCCAAGGTAACATGTTAAGTTGAAACCTCTGTTTCTCCCATATCACCCCATGAGTCCGCTCTGATGACCCAGAGCCCACTGTCCTAGCCCTAGAGTGGAATCTTGTGTATCAGAGCTAGGTGAGGACAACTGGAAGCCCAGGCAGCTCACCAACTCTGGACCTGTGGGCAGTGTTGGGAGACATTCAGTCCTCTCACACTAATAACCGCCAGTCCGGTGATGGGCAGTTAGGTTCATGTGCTACAGTTAGTGACCAGCGCCTCTGCACGGCCCCCTCCTATGAAGATCTCCGTCACGAGGGACCCAGAATTTTCCGAAGTTAGTCACAGAGTTGTTCCACCAAGGTAAATTCACAATTCACTGACATCAAAAGCAGGAATATTCTTCACCTTGTCTCAGAAATAAAAGTCTATAAATTCAGAAAAATTTTAGCTGTACAGGAAGCACTGATCTCCCATATATGCCTGAAGATGTATTTAGAAGAGAAATCTATCTCATGACCTGGACATAGTAAGAGAGGTGTTATTCAAAATGTGTTCTTGGATTATCAAATCTATAGAATATGTGGAGCTGAAAGGTGAAAACCAGGTTTCACCAACAGGTGTGTTCAGCAGGTTACTCAGAATTCTTTACCAAGAGTTTCTTGGTGACTTCAGTGTGGTAACACACCATGAGTCTTGCAAGAAGAGTGGGAGCACTTAGCCAGTGTGCTGTAAAGGTACAACTCATGGCAGCAGTGTTCTTCAAATCTGTATTGCAGAACAGAGACACCAGTAGAAGGTAAAATCCAAAAAAATCACTGAAACTCACTGACACGTGGCAGTGAATACATAAAAAGATGCTACTGCATTTCATAAGTTACTTCAATTAATGGGTGAAAATGACAGGAAATGAACAGTAATTTATTTAGTACTAGCTTGTACTAAGCCTTGAATTTTGTTTAATGATGGAAGTTAGGGGACATTTTCATACAGATGGAATCAGAAGACAATGACAGTTCTTACATTGACTTAGCTGTTCAAAAAGGTAAAATTAATTTGGGTAAAAGAGAAAGGAACTTCTTTGATAAAAAAAATTTTAGACTCTTACAGCTAACTTCATACTTACTGATGAATGAGTGAATTTGCTTTGTTCACCTAAAATCAGGAGCAAAGCAAAGATGTACACTCCTGTTTCTCCTCTAGAAAAGGCTCCTGAGCCCTAGCAAGTCAATATTTAGAAAAGGGAAATAAAAGCTACGCAGATGCCGAAAAGAGAAAAAAGCTGTCCTTCTTCCCATACAACATGATTATCGACACAGAAAATCCCAAGGAAGCAGCAATGATAACTGCCTCCTGGGGTAAAATGTGCATAGCCAAGATACAGTATGCAATGTTAATATACACAATTCAATGGTATTTTAATATACCAAAGATGAACAATTGTGATTTGTAGCTAAAAACACAATTCTACTTACATTAGTATTCTCCCAAAATAAAATACTAGGTATAAATGTAATACAATATATATAAGAGTTATATTATGAAAACTATCACAACTGATGAAATAAATCAAAGAAGTATAAAAATAAAGTGCTTTTATAAATGAGAAAAAAAAGACTAAATTGTCCAGATGTCAATTCTTTCCAACTAATCTATAGATTCAGTGGAATCCTGGTCAAAACTCCAGCAAACTATTTTGTGGACAAAGATAAACTGTTTCTGAAATTTATGTGGAAAGTAAAGACTTCTGAGAGGCCAACACAGTGCCAAGGAGAGAAAACACTCGAGGGACCAACACTACACAACAAGCAAGCAAGCCAGTTTGTGCAACTTTAAAATGACAGAGAGACTGAGGGCTGGGAAGCTCCAACACAACAGAACCGTATCAATAGAGTCAACTAAACTTCTACAAAGACCCAAGCAGAATATACTGAAGAAAAGAGAGGCTTTTCAACAGACAGTGACAGAAAAACTGAGCATCCACATGAAAAATAAATAAATGGGAGAAAGGAAAGTATTCAGATATACTTTTTATACTTCACACAAAAGAATAACTAAAAACGTACCACAGTATAAAATGAGCAACCATAATGCCCCTACACCATAACACAGAAGAAAATTTTAGATGAGCTTTTAGGTACAATTACAAAGGCATACTCCCTGAAATGAAAAATTGCTAAGTTGGGCTTCATTAGAATTCAAACTTTCTCATCTGTGACAGACAGGGTTATCATAAGGAAAAGGCAAACCACTGAGTGGGAGAAAAATGTTTGCAAAGCATGTACCAGACAAGGGACTGGTGTCCAAGGATGTAAAGAACACTTAACTCTAAAAGAAAAAAGTCAACTCAATTTAAAAAGTCAGTCAGCAAAGATCTGAACAGAGGTTCCATCAGTGAAGCCACAGCCATGTTAAATAAGCAGACACAGGATTCTGAGCCATGCACATCACCATAGAAGTGGAAACTGAAACAGCGGAAAGGCACCACTACACCCTTCTAGAGTGACCCAAGAGTGCCGATTGCGTGCCAAATGGTGAAGACATGGAGCAGGAAGAGCTCCCGCTTGTCCTTGGTAGGAATGCAGATATACAACGACTTTGGAAGAAATTCCATCAAGGTTTTACAAAACTTAGTATACCTTTACAGTGCAAACCGACGATTTACCTAAATAAGTGAAAATGTATGTCAACAGAAAAATAGCACATATATTTATAGAAACTGTTAATAATGATCCAAATGTGGAAACAAGCAAAATGTATTTTAACTGGTGTGTAGATAAACAAAGTGTGGTACATTTACATGATGGAATAGTATTTAACGGTAAAACAAAACAACCTATCAAGTCACAAAAACACATAGAGGAAGGTTAAATTCATAGAGTGAAAAAGCCCATCTGAAAAGGCTAATACTCTATGATTCCAAATATATGACATCCTCAAAAAGGTAAAATCAGGCAATTGGAGAAGGGAGAAAGGATGAGGTGGAGCCCAGGAGATTTTCAGTGTAATAAGTTAAAATGGGCTGAATGATACTATAATGGTAGGCACACGTCACTATTAATTTGCTTAAGCTCATGGAATATGCCAAAGAAGAATGAGCCCTAATGTAAACCATGGGCCTAGTAAATAACAAGGTAGCAAGAGTGACTCATCACGATGGTGCAGGACATTAATCGAAAGTAAAATTTGAAGGGATTGGGAGAGGGAATAGGAGTCTTTTTTTTTTTTAATAGGATTTCTTTGTATACCATGATTGTTTTTTCTATGAACCTAAAATTGCTCTAAAACTAAAGTATGTTAATTAAAATATACAAAGAAAAAAAATCAATGAAATCACTGAAATTTGACAGCATGTGAACCAAACCTTTCTACCTTATTTAATAAGACAATTTTCTTCAGCATTTTTATCAAAAGCAAAAATAAATGAAAATAGCAATTCAAAACGCCATATGCCTGTTATACTAGCCTTAATGTTAGTATAATAGAATTTGGGGACATTTTGATATATACAGAAGTATAGGCAAGAATGAAAGTTCTCAGAAGGGCTTACTTGGCTATTGATGAAGAAAATCAGATTAATTCATATGGTAAATAACCTACCAAATGGAAAGCTCTTGGCATAATGCTTAGCACATAGTATTTACTCAAAAATCTGATGGAGCACCAGGCAGTTTCTAGGTGGTGCCAAATGAGCAGCCCCCACAATGCAGCAACAGAAGTAAGGAACTGCAGACTTGGGGTGGACTGTGTAAACAAGGAGCCTTTCCTGATGGAAGTGGAATTTGAGCCAACAAAAAAATAAAGAAATCTGAAAGGTAATAGAAATGTAGGAGAAAATATGACTTTAGCAGAAATATGAAAAGGTACAGGCTTTGACCAGAAATACTGATTGCCTCAGTTATCTAGTCAAGGAATTTCGAGAGTGACATCAGCATGAGACTTTCATCAGACAAACAGGATACCAAGTCCTCCACCTTCAGAGCCCCTGTCCCAGGGCATCACCTGACCTATGGGGTGGTTCAGAAAGGTCACACAGTGACAACCAGAGTGTGTCAAAAGGCACCCAGGACTTCAGTGAAGTCACACAGTTCTTCAGTGGTATTCTTGGAAGTTTCAAGTGCCTATAATAGCAAACCAAGGGTGTATTTGAGGAAAATTTATGTGGTAGCCTGCAGAGCATTTCCTCAGATAAGAGCAAACAACCACAGAATGTAAGCATCAGGATACTGCTGCAATTTCTTTTCTTGGTAGTTTAATATAACTTGAATTTTACTGCTTTTTTATTAGTTCTTTGAGGTATTAACTGTTTGCTTTTTAAAAATAGCATTATTAAGATATAATCCACAAAACATAAAATTCATCCATTTAAATAGCACAATTCAAGGGGTTTTAACTAGTTCATAGAGTTGTGCAGACACTACTACAATAAAAATGTGGAATATGTTATCATCCTAGAAAGATGTGCTGTGCTTCAGCAATCCCTCCATTTTCGTGGCATCTCCCTGGCTGGACAGTCACTAATCTACTTCTGTCTCTGTAGCATTGCTTACTCTGAGGTGTCCACTGGGTGGAATCCTGTAATATGCTGTCATTTTTGTTTTGATTGTTTCACACAGCGTGTTTCTACTTCCTATTCATGTCGTGACATACATGAGCACTTCATTCCCTTTCATTGCCGGGCATCTCCCGCTGTTTCTATGCACTTCTTTAGCTGACAGTGCATTGTTGGTCCATTTCCTGTTGGTAGTAATATAATGATGTGGTCTAGGCTACCAGGAGCTTGTCTGGGTCCCTGATGTCCTGAAACAAGTGAACACTGTAGGTTTAAATGAAGGAGACAAGTAGCATGGTTTGGGGGAGGTCAGAGTTCTCTTGAAAGTAAGACAAAGATTTCTCTGGATTGCCCATATTTACTGGGTCCTTTCAAATTCAGGGATGTGCAGGAAGTGGAGGGTACATCTGAGGCAAACTCCTGTGAAAATGAGCAGGACATTAAGAAGTCAGAACAAAGACATTCAAATCAGTAAACCCTGCTCACCGAGAAAGATCTGGTCTCTAAGGTTGTCAGTTATAGCTGTGTCAACCCCATCCTTGGCTCCTAACTGTGGTGTTATATTATATTCAGAGCACCATGGTTGGCAACTTAGCTCCTGAACAAGCAAGTTCCCAACACTGGGAAAGTTATCAAGGAAAGATGTTTGACTCATAGTCCTGGAGCTGCAAGATCAAGGGGCTGCATTTGGTAAAGGCCTTATTTCTCACCAGTCCTGAGGTGGTGTAGGACTCTCTCTCTCTCTCTCTCTCTCTCTCTCTCTCTCTCTCTCCCCCTCTCTCCCTCTCTCCTTAAAGATTCAGTGTCTCTTTCTCTTCTTGAAGATCCAATGAAGTTCAATCATGGGTGCACCACAGTGAAAAGCCAGTGCTAATCTCTTCCTTAGGTCCTGCCCTGTGAACATCATAGTTAGAAGACTGCGGCGCTATTTTGCATCTCTATATTTTTGCAAAATTTTTACTGATTTTTAAATTTTATTATAGTCTCTTAGAAGGTAAAATGTGGTATTTCATTGTGAGTTTGATTTGAACTTTCTTGAAAGCTAATTGTGCTGTGTTTTCATGTAGTTATTGGATATTTGCCTATATTCTGTAGAGAAATGATTTCAGATTTTTGTTTTGTTTTAAAAAACAAGGTTTTTATTACTGACTTGTGAAAATAGTTTTTAAAATATAGTATAGACACAGGCCTTTATCAGGTGCATGATTTAAAATCCTCTTTTCCTGTTCTCTGGTTTGACATTCAATTTCTTGATGATATCCTTCGAACATAGTTTTAATTTTGATGAAGTACATTGTGTGCTTTTTCTGTTTCATGTTTTTTGTCACTTACATTTTTATTGTTGTAGCCAAGAAACTTCTGTCCAACACAAGGCAGGAAGATTTTTCCTATATTTTTTTAAAAAGTATTACATTATTAGATTTTATGTGTGGGTCTAGAACTATCAGTGAATTTTTCTGTATAGTGTGAGGTGGGGTTACAATTTCACTAGATTGTGTAAGAATGTCTGGTAGCCTTAGCATCATTTGTTCAACAATGTTTTCCTCCCACTGAATTTTTTGGTATGCTTGTTGAAAATCAAATTATTATATACGTAAATATTTATTTTTAAATTTGCAATTCTACTCCATTGATCTTTGTCTATCTTTCTGTTATTATGAAATTGCCATGCTTTGTTGAAAATTTTGAAATAAAGTTATAAGTCCTCTAAATTTTTTCAAAACTATTTATTCAAAACTATTTGATTATTCTTAAATCCTTTGCATTTCCAAATGAACTTTAGCATCAGCTTGGTCGTATCTGTTAAAAAATGCAGCTGAGATTTCAGCAGGTTATAAACTGTGGAACAATTTAGGAAAATTGCTGCAGTAATAATATTAAGCTCTCACATCTATAATTATGGAAATATTTTGTATTTACTTATGTGATAGTCATATGGTGTATAATTGATTTTTAGATGACAAATCAATCTTGTATTCCTTGGAGATTTTCCAGCTAGACAGGCCACATAAAAATGTTTCCATATTGCTGACTCATTGGAATTTGGTTTACAAAATATAAAAGACATTGGTTTATAGATTTTTTTTTTGCCAAACTACAGTATAACATCACAATCCACATATTCATCTTCATGTAGTCAACAGTTTTTCTGCATTTTTGTTATATGTGTGTGTGTGTGTGTGTGTGTGTGTGTGTTGTGTTATCTTTGCTTGATTCTCCATTTTAAACAAATATGGAATGATTCCAAGTTTTCATTATTAAAAACAAAATTTCTATGTACAGATTTTATGACAATATAAATTTTCATGGCTGGTCACATAGAAGTTGCATATTAAGGTGATTTTCTTTTAATGATCAAATTGTATTTTACAGAGCAGATCCAACTATCCACCTATGAATGATCTAGTTCCTGTTATTCTTTTGTATTTAATGTTGTTATTTTTTAACTCTTTATTTTAGCATTAGAATTTCCTAAATGGCTAACTATACTGAACATTATTTGTGTGCTTATTTTCTTTTTTCATTTTCTTCATTGAAATAATTTATTCCATTGTCCATTTTCTAACTAGGCACATGCACAGTTTTTACAGCTGAATTTTGAAAATTCTACTTTTAGGTACATTCCTTAGACAGATATAAGACTTGGAATTAGCCTTCTATATTTTCTTCATACGGGTTTCCTTAGAGAAAAAGAATTAGACATTCATGAGGCCCATTTTTTTTCTCTTTTTGGTGCAAGGGTTTGATGTTAAATCTCAGAATCTTTTCTTAGAACTAGATCCCAAAGATTTTGTTTTTTCCCTAAAGGTTTTATAATCCTATGTTTATATTTATATCTAAAGTTCTTTCAAACACTTACTGTATAAATTGTGAGTTTACTTTAACATTTTTTCTTTTCTCTAATGAATATCCAATGATAAATTGCTTTTTCTCCACTTGTTAAATGAACATCTTTCCTCAGTCAGAGTTGGTGTGATAATTTGCCAAAAATAACGTGAGTGAGGCAACTCCCAGTAATGGGCAGAGCATCTCAGCCAGACCAGCCAGGTAGCGCCAGGCACAGGAACATACAGGCCTGTGGAAGGCAGAGCAACCAGTGAGACCAGGCCAGGCCTTGGCAGGGGTGAATGGTTGTGACCAGTGAGAGGAGGCCCTTCTGTGGGTACACATGCAGGCTCAGGTGAGATCAGCCTGATCATGGAAAAGTCTGAAGCAGCAGTGAGGAACCAGCAGTTGGTAAGTTTGCTGAACCAGCACTGAGCTTTGGCACCCAGGCATACAGTATAGAAGTGGGCAGGCCTGCCATTCACTATGAAAGGGCCCTGGAGAATGCCACCAACAGAAGACCAGCCAGCCCCACATCCAGACGCAAGACCAAACCATACCCAGCAAAGTTCCACAGCAAATTGGGCTGGAGTACACAGTATACTTCTGGGATCTATCTTGGACACTACCACGCTGCTGTTTACACCAGAGGAATTTTACTACTTTTTTCTCCCTTCTTTCTCTGACTGACTACCTTTTTCCTGTCTGACTGAGATTTGTCTTGTTTTGCTTTGTATATTACGATTATTTTTGTTTTTGATTCCTTTTGTTGTTATGTTTTTCTTTTTTCTGTTTTTTAATTCTTGTTTCTTTTTCTGTCTTCCTTTTTTTTTCTTGCTTAGATTTCTTACATTTCATTTTGTTTTCTTCTTCTGATCCTCTTCCTCTCTTTCCTCAACTAACTCTTGAATTTATCATACTTTCATGTGAATAAACATTGTCTCTTCCCATTCTGATCCACTTTAGTAACCTTTTGCTTTCTCTTTCATTCTTTCCTTTCTACATCCTCAGGTTTCCCTAGAGAAAATTGGAATCCACTTCAATCTCATAAAAGCCATCTATGACAAATAAAAAGCTAGCATCATACTAACTGGTCACAAACTGAAAGCTTTCAATCTAAAGTCAGGAACAAGACAAGGATGCCCACTATCACCACTCCTATTCAATATAGTTCTGAAAACATTAGCCAGAGCAATTAGACAAGAGGAAGAAATAAAAAGTATAAAGATAGAAACAGAACCTAAATCTTGGAAATGACACAAATGTCCAACAACCAAGGAATGGATAAAAAGCTATGTAGTCTTTTTTATATAATGGAGTAATACTCAGCCATATAGAATGATAAACTAGACTTTTATAGGTAATTGGATGCAATTTGAGACCAAACTCAGAAGATATCATGTTGTCTCCCTAGTGTGAGAAGCTGAAAGAGTAAATAGAATCCAAAATGTACAATAGACATTGTGAAATAGAAAGAAACTGTTCAAAACAAGGAGAATCTGGGATATATGAAGGAGAAAAGAAGGAATGGAGAAAGGAAAAATACACATATATACAAGATACTTAAGATAATTGTACCACTAACTTCTCTTAGTTCATTGAAGAGGAAGGTTTGTGTTTATATTGTTTGGTCAATTTTTATATGCTTATATCTTGTACTGTGAGTAACTACTTTGAAAACAATTCACAGTGTATTAACCACTGTTACTCACTATTATCTTGTAAAGAAATTGTGTTTTAGTTTTTTCTCTTTAATATAAAATTTAAAAAATAACTTCAGCTTATATATTTGTGTGAATTTATTTTGTTGGTCTGTGTCTAGATCAATGCCAGTAAAACACTGTGTTAGTTACTGAAAATATATAGGAAAGCTCAGTGTTTGATGGAATAAATCCTACCATTTTGTTTTTTGTCAGGATTTCATACTAAGCAAAGATCCCTTTTTATTTAGATAATAAACATGTAAATGTACGAAAACCTTCTGGGATGTTGGTATAAATTGCATTTAATCTATCGATCCTCCTGTGGCGTAAGGGGACTGGTGTGCATCCTAAGCCTGCCAGCGTCTGAGCTCAGTGTCTGCGTTCATTTAGATTCTGATGTCTCACTTTGGCACTTCATAGTTTAGGCATTTAGGTATGATGTGTGTTGTTAGGAGTGTTCTTACATATTTCATTTTCTTTGCATTGGTTTTAAGTGGCATTTATTATGCTTTAAGATTCTGCTTGCAAATATTCAGTTAATATGTGACTATGTGCATGTGTACGTGTGTACATGCTGACTTTGTATCCTGTAAACTTGTCCAGATAACTTAGTAGTCTTGAAATATTTTTGATTTGTTGGATTTTCCACATAGATAATCATACCATTTATATGTAAAGATAGCTTTATATTTTTCTTTCTAGTCTGAATTTTATCCTTATTATTAAATTTTGCCTTATGCAGTTTTCTAGAGCCAAAGCTGAATAAAATTGCTCTGCGTTGGCATTCTTACTTTGTTTATTGTCTAAGGGAGAAACCATTTGCCATTCATTACTAAGTGTGGTGCTTGTTGTAACTGTTCCTTATCAAGGTGAGAAAATTCCCCACTATTTTAAAGTGTTTGAATTTTTTTTATAATCATCAATTCTATTACATTTTATTTAGCAGGCTGATATTATTTTGTTGGTACATTGATCAATTTTTCAATTATTAAATCTGCTTTAGTTAATTAAATTCCACTTTGTAATAAATCCCATTTGATCCCAAGCAACATATACATCTTTATACACATTTGCTGATTCCGTTTTTATGAGAGATGTTAATTCACAGAGGTTTTATATACTATCTGAAAATTTGAAAATACTTTCATAACATGAGTTTGATCATAATCCTATTTTTTCTTTATTTTTGAAAAAGGCTGTATAAATTAATGTTAAGGCTTTGTTTTGTAGACTTTTCTGTGGAACCATTTGGGTCTGGAAATTACTATATTAAAAATTATAAACTATAAATTACATTTCATTGTTGCTTTATCGCCACTTTGATTGTAGAGTTCATCTTGACTAAATTTTAGTCACGTGGTTTTTGAGGAAATCATTTCTCCTAATTTGCTGAAATTATGATAAGGTTTCTCATATTATGCCCTTGTTGAAGTGATATTATCTATTCCAATTTTTATACTTTGTATTTTCTTTGTCTGGATTTGGTATCCATATAATCCTAGGGTCAGAAAATGAATGCAGAATTGTCTCCTCTTCCTCTATTTTTTAGATGGTTTTGTAAAGTTGCTATTATTTTTTTAAGTATTTGGGAGGCTTTGTAAGTGAAGTTGTGTGAGTCTCGGCTTTTACTTGTGGATTCAGTGCCTTAGGGGCTAATAATTCCACTTTCTATTTCTCATAGTTTGTGTTTTTCTCGGATTTTTCCCTGATCATCTAAGTCAAATTATTGCATACAATTGTTCAAAGGACTCCCTTCTACTCCTTCTCATTTTTGTAAAGTTGATAGTAACGCTCTTTTCTTCACTCCTGATTTTAATGCGTTGATTCCTTTTCTAGTCATTGTAAGGCATGGTGAGGGGTTCTCAGAGTGGCCTCCCATGCCCTACCTGCCACAGCTGTGACTGCCGTTTCTGGGAACCTCACAAGTACCTGGTGGAGGCCCCAGGAGAAAATGTCAGTGTTTCCATCCCATAGTGATGGGTCTGGAAGCCTGAAGTTCTCCCCGTACCATATCAGTCTGTGGCTTGCCTCCAGTCATTCATCAAAATTAGGAGTTAGGAGCTTCCATTTGTTCATGGCTCCATACATTCTGCTCTGTCTGCGGGACTTTGTCTCTCTAGATGTGCTTGAGCCTACAGGTTTCAAGGTGAAGGTTTGTCTAGGGACTTAAGTCTCTGATAGGCCCTGTTGTAAGAACTCGTGGTGACTATCAGACTGCTTACCTGTGAGAACTGTGATGTCCCATTGCCATCTCCACGAAAGGTGTTGTGGGGGGGGCAAGGAAAACTCTTATAGGGCTGAAATGAAATTCATCAGCTTTTGTCTGCCTCTGTCTTCCAGATGAGGAAATCCCAGCATGGCCTTTGCAGCTGACTTATCTATCAGAACAGTCAAACTGTAGGAAGCAAGAACCGGACACCCCAATCAGCCCGTGTTCATTAGGAAGGAAACCCAAGAGAGGCAGTTCACCCTGAGCAGCTCCCTGGCCTCAGGATTTTCAGGGGGATGCTGGAGAGCAGAAAGTGCCGGGCAGGCTTGAATCGCCCCTAACAGCCCCTCCTTTCATCATTCAGGTCTCCCTAGAACCCAGATCTTCATGCATATACAGAGCTGCAGCCCAGTGTGGTGGCACACTCCTGTAATCCCGGCACTCAGAAGGCTGAGGCAGGAGGCTTGTTGCAAGTTTGAGACCAGGCTGGGCTACAAAGTGAGCCTAAGGACAACCTGAACTGCATAGCAAGATGTTGTCTCAAAAAGACAAAAATAAATAAATAAATCAACAGAATCCAAACATACACCTCAGAGGTTACCACATGATTGCATGGGGGTCCTCCATTGGAGCCTCAGCACAGTGCCAGCCCTCATCAGGCTGCTTACCTGCAGTTGTCTATTCGCTTTGTGCTGTCCCTCAGCCACGGCCCCTTTCTGCCTCTTTTCCACTGAAATCCGGGCTCACCTGTCCACGGTGCCCTCTTGTGCTGCCCACTCTGTCCAAACAAATGGGTGCACTGCAGTCAGCACTGGGTCTGGCAGGCACTTTACTGCATAATTAGCAGAGGCACAGCTCTTTTTAAATTACTGGAGATCCAATGTCTCATTACCTTTCATTCATTACTGGCTTCTAATTATTCTAAATTGCTTCTTAATTAGATTCTTTCCACTGGAAAATGAATGTGAACACAGCAGACCTAGGACAGACCTGGAGTGCAGCGGGCAGTGACAGGTCTCTCGGGGATGAGAGCTGTGATATTTCATTGCCATCCTCCCTGCCATCCTCCCTCCCACTGCTTCAGTGGAAGGTGCTGTTTTCCTGCCAGGCTCCTCCCAGCCCACTTTTCCAGCCATCTGTGAGGGGTCTCAGTGGAGATGGATCATTCTTTATCAGGAGATGTTGCTGGCACACTTGCAGTACTCCAGGGACTAGGGAGAGAAAGGGTGGTTAGAGTCCCCAGGGGTCTGTTCATGGCAATTTCTGTCTCTTTGCCTATCATCTCATCAGTGATTGCTCAGAACTGTCTGCAAACGAGTGCCTGAATGCTCCTCCCTCCCCTCAGCAGCATAGAACCCAAGGAAAGCGGTCCTGGTCCCTTACTGTCCTTTGGCATGCAGATCCCCCTCTTGCCTGTTGCCATGGGACTCAAGGTGTTTCTTATAAAGTCATCTCTAGTATGGAGGAAAGCAAACTTTCTCTAACAGTACACAAAAATACACCTGAGAGTTTAATAAAATAAACACAAGTGCAAACCAAGATTAAGCTGAGAGGTGATGTTGTTAATTGAATTGTAGTCCCGACATTCAGACACAGAAGTGCCAACCCCCAGTGCCTCAGAATGTGACTGTATTTGGATAGAGATCTTTTATAGAGGTAACTGACTTAAAACAAGGTCATTTGGGTGCTCCATGATCCCTAGCGCTTATGCTGTGCTTATGAAACGAGGACTGGGACACAAAGAACAGATTGAGAGAAAGTGATGAGGAGAGATGCGAGGAGAAGCCAGGTCTGCGCCAGGCCCTCCATAACCCCAGCAGGAGCCGGCTGCTCAGCCTCCTGGACTCTCAGCTCTCAGCCTCCAGAACTGTGACGTAGATGTCTGTTGTGTGAGCCGCCCAGCTTGGAGTACTTTATTACAAAACCCTGAACAGCTACCATGGATAAAAGTTAAAAGAGTGAGAAAGTAGGCCGAAATGTTCAGTGATTGGAAAACACTTAAGTTAATGTGGGTTATTTATTTGCCATTTTACTCAGCAATTAAAATATGTTTTCACTAAGAGATGTCAATAACATGGAAAAGTAAAAAAATAGGGTTAAAGATCAGAGGCAGAATGATAACAAATATATAAACCAGACCCATTCTTCCCTCCTACACACACAAAATACCCAGCACAGGAAGGTCATTGAGGAAAATGTTCAATCACACTAGTAATCAAAGAGTGAAACTTAAAGTAACATTGAAATATGGCTTTGCCCACTGAAATTGGGTTGCTAACTCAGGGAGCTGAGTTTTCTCCCCTGGTTCTGTGGGGAATATAATTTGGTAGAACTCGTGGAAACCATCTTGGCTGAAAATGAAAAAAACTTTAACATTTTTTGTACTTTAAAGGGCAATATTTCAATTTATAATAATTCATACTAAGGAAGTAATCACTGTTTTGAGGGAACAGTAGGAATAGGATTTTTTAGCAAAGCATGTTTTGTAATAGAAAAAACCCAAAAGCAACAAAAATGTCCATGGTACAGAAAGCATTGCATAACTATGTTTCCATGAAGTTGTGTAGAAAGAAGTAATTAAATATTTTTAAATATGTATTTTCTACTGCAAGGATACTTTGCCTGTTTAACAAAATTAAATTCATCAAATATACTTTTAATGAAATGGACCCCAATTTTATATTAATTATCCTTGATTGTATTAAAATTAGTATTAAAAATTATTTATTAGTATTAAAATTAGTATTAAAAATTATTTTCCTATCCCACAAATAATTGAAAATCACAACACCTATTGCTTATATAAAAAGAATAATTTAAATTTAATAGTCTGGGGGGGTGGAGCTAAAGATGGTGGATTAGTAAGTAGCAAAATACAGAGCTTCCCTGAGAGAAACAGAGATGGTAGAATAAAACATCCTGGAAAAGACCAGATGGAGGGAGATGGATTCTCTCAAGCCAGGAAGAAACTAAAAGGAAAGGAGCTGGTCAAACTTGTCATTGCAGGGAAACCATCAGAGCTGCACAGATTTGTGGCCGCGGTGCTGGACCCGCCCAGACTCGCAGTGGCTGCTAGCTCACTGCCAGAGCCACGGTCATGCTGAAGTTGGGGGTCAGCGAGCCCAACAGAGAACAGAGCCAACATGGAGACCTGCACTAACCTATGGTGAGTGCTCAGAATAAGATCCTCCCATCGGAAAGGGGTGACCAACAGACGACATATTGGAATCAGGCAGGAGGGGCATGAACAAGGAATGGCAGTGACTTCAGTTGGTTGCTCCTTCCCAGAGCAGATTGGTGGCATCTTCTGGGCTGGGTCATGACCCTGGCTGGGACCCAATAGCCAGGGATGAAATTGGCCATGAATACATGGCACACACTAACGTGGTGAAGGCCTCCCCTGGTGGACTGGCTCGGAGGGGAGGGGCCAGCATACACCACCCCTGCTTGCCAATGACCAACAGCAAACTGCAGAGGGCAGAAATCCCTAGACAGCATGCTTCAGAAGAACCATAACCAACAAGGAAAGGGGCTGGGACCTCCACTATACACCTGTATGGAAGAAACCAAAAATGTGACAAGAGAAATAAATAAGAAGAAGCCCCCAGCCCCCAACCCAATGAATATTGATCCAGGAGAGGTTAATACAGAAGAGATTGAGGGCAGCAAACATGCAATATCAAACACGGGGTCAGCTGACCTAAAGAGATATCTTCATAACATTGTAGACAAACTCAAAACTGAAATATTAATTCAAGTAAAGCAAGATATAAGAAGATTAGTAAAAGAAATGCTAATAACCTCTCAAGAAGACACAGATGGAAGAATGGAGGAACACAAAAAAGGAAAGAAACCTTTGATGAAGAATATAAAGAAAACCTAGAATACATGAAGCAGATTCAAAGAAACTACCAGGAAATTAGAAACTCCATTGAAAGCTAGAAAAATTGCCTGACAGAAACTATAGATGATTAACAAAACTTGAAGATAGGTTTGCAATGTGTGATTGCAAAAGGAAAGATCTCTTAAAAATAATAAGGAAACAGGCAGTAACAATACAAAGGCTAAAAGACAACAAGAGGATCTATAACCTAAGCATAAAACATGTGAGTGAAGAAGCAGGGATAAACACAAAGGAAATACAAAGGCTATTCACAGAAATAATTAAGGCAAACTTTCCAAGCATAGGAAAAAGAAATGATATTCAAATGTATGAGCCATACAGATATCCAGCCACCTACAATGAAAATAGAACTACACCCAGACATAATAATCAAGATCCCAGATATTCACCACAAGAACAGAATATTAAAAACAGATGTCTATTACCATTAGAGAAAAGAAACAGATCACCTATAAAGAAAAACCCATCAAAAGCATGACAGACTTCTCCACACAAAACATCAAATTAAGAAGAGCTTGGAGCGAAGCATTCCAAGCCATGAAAGAAAATAACCTTCAAACCAGATTGATGTACCCTGTAAAACTGTCTCTAGAAATTAATGCAGAAACAAGATGCTTCCATGACAAAGAGGAACTGGGGTATTTGTGACCACCAATCCAACCCTACAAAAAATACTGAAGGGCATTCTAGAAAGAGAGAAAAAAATACCAGGATTTCAGGAACAATGGCAGAGAGGCCTCAATGAATGGGGCAAACAGTGGAATGAAGGAGAAAATTAGACAACCAATGGCAGAAAAATAGCATAACAGAAATGAGGCAGAGAAGGTTGGTTATAATCTCTAACATAGATGGCCTTGCTACACTAACAAAAAGAAACACAAGCAGAGTAGATCAGCAGATAGGGTCCACCAAGATGCTCTATATAGGAAATATAATTAATCTGAAAGAGGGTTTATGGACAGAAAGTCAAATATGAGAAAACAATGCTCTATGTGACAGGGAACCAGAGAGAAATAGGGGCAACTCAACCAGCACCTGCAGATAGGTTGGAAAGACATGCACTTTTGTGCAGTACAGAACTCCTCAGTTATAATGAAACAAAACCTTGAGGTTTTTGTAGGTAAAGGAATACAACTTGAGGTCAAGCCCAGGAGTGAGAAGGTTTGGAACCACTTAGGTAAATAGCAGGTCCCCCATTCCAATCTAAAAACTGAGGGATTTGGTGTGACCCAAAATGTGCAGTGCACCCTGTGGGAGGGAAAGGGGAGGAACTATCTAAAAAGAGAAGGCAGAGGATATTGTTAATGGGGTATCAGGATTTAAAATCCACATTATTCTTACCACTCTATTTAGATGGATTATATTTTGTTTCAGTTTGTCTACTTGGACTAGATTCAAGGGTACAAACAGCTATCCCCAAAATAGCAGGATATATTAAGGTAATCATCCTTAATTTCCTATTAACTTAATCTGAAGCCCTGTGTAACTTATACTGTCTTATTATGACTGACCTTATTTGAATCTGGTTTGTTAGACTGCTGTTTTGTATTGACTGATTTTATTCGAATCTCTTTTGATTGATAGTATCAAGTCTGAGAGTATAGACAACTACACTGAAGATGACAAGATTCACTGGGATACCCACTGTAGTTTGATTATTATCTGCTTTTGAATTCTTATAATGCCTCCAATGTTTTGTTTTTATTAATATTGTTATGTACTGCTATATTCAATTATACTATGCCTGATGATATAGACAATTCTATTGAAGATAACAAGAGACAGCATTGTAACCACTGTAGATCACCTTGTATTGCAGTTTTATATGACTTCTTTGTTTCATGTTTCATGTTTTTCTAGGAATTTGTTTGGTTTTGTCTGGCTTTGTTTTGTTTTCCCCTGTAATACAGAAAGGATAGATATACATGTAGAGACTCATGCATGCGTAGAACTTATAAACAGTTTATGGGAACTGCTTATATAATGCATGATGAAATGAACAATTACTCTGAAGAAAAAGAGACAGTAATGTACCCAGTGCTGATTCTGTAGTGTCATGATGTGAAATCCAACAATACTATTATTCTTTGTTCAGAGTGATTTTAGTCTATTTTGTTTTGTTTAATTTCAACATATGTGAAGGTATGGACAGCTGTTTTAAAGAGAATGAGAGACACTATGAGAGCTATTGTTGACTTCCTTATTGTCTGGTCTTGAAGACCTAAAACACCTTCATCATCCTGTTCAGATCAGTTTTATACTATGTTGATTTGTATGAATTCACTGTATGTGAAGATATGGACAACTATTCGAAAGAAAACAATAGACAGTATGATAGCTAGTGAATATCTCTGATTGTCTTGCTTTGAAATCTGTGTCTCTTACATTGCTTTCTTATGTTCTGTTTTGTTGTGTTCAATTATACCCTCTTTAAAATAAAATTTAAAAATAAATAAATAAATTTAATAGTCTGTTTTAAATGAAATAACTGAAAAGAATCAATGAGATGTAATTGTGAACATGTGTGGTTTTTCAATTTCTAAAAGCAATGGTGTAGTTGATTTCATGCCTCTTGTCGATCTGTTAGGACCCCACAAACAAATAGTTTAGCAGTGAAAGCACAGTGGCTTCGCGGGGTAGGAGACCCGCAGGCCGGAGTGACAGAAGTGAAAACAGCACGACCTGGGACAGTGAGGCCATGCCAACCAAGGCAGCCACCATGTGGGGCAGACTGCTGGGGACACCCAGAGTACACAGCAGTTGGAACTGGGCAGAGTGCTGTGGACTGGACTTGGAGCACAGAAACTGAAGCCATGGCATCTTTAGGACCCAGTTCTTCGCCAGTGCCTTTGGAAGAGGGGACTAAAACATGGTGTAATACAGCAGGATTTTTCCAATTTTTTTATTCTGATTCCCTTTGTACTCTTAAAATTATTGAGCTTACCTAAGGACAGGTATATTAGAAACATATATATATATATATATATATATATATATATATATATATATATTAGTATATTTATAATTCATTTAAAAATAAAAATAGACCCATCCAATAGTAACATCATTATGAATTTTATAGAACCAAACTGAATTATCTTTTTTAAAAAGTGATGAGAAAACTGACATTGATTCACCTTTTTGAAAATCTCTAATGTCTGGTTGATTAGAAGTCAGGTAATTTTTATTTGTTCTGTCTGCATACAATTCATTATGATAACATGCTTTAAAGCTTCTAGAAAACCCTTTCTGTACAAGTACAATTTAATGACATGAAATTTTTTTTTAGAAACCTTGTTTGATATTCTCTTGAAAATGGTTTTAAATGGGTGCATTCGTTAAAGACTTTTGGGGTTCCTTAAGGGTTCCTGGAACACATTCTGTCAAGTGCTGCTGCCACCACAGGTAGACGAATAGATGTGTGAAATTGCCCAGAGAGCTGACATTCAGTCTCTAGAATGTGTTCAGCCATTCTTCAGAACCCTGGCTTCTTTCTTTCCCAGCACATGATCTGGTTGGTTCAGTTAACTCCGGAAAACAAACATATGCTCCACTTGAGCCAGGAATCATAAAAATAGGAAACAAGTGAGAATCGCCACATGGGGAATCATGCACGGAGACCAGCAGCTCAGGGTGCAAACACACAGCAACTGCTCAAAGGAAGCCGGACTGGCTCAGCGCTCACAGCAGTGACAGACAGGTGGAGAGGAACTGAGCCACCCTCAGGGTTTAACTGGGCTGCCACACTCCTCTGGGAAGGTCCAGAGCACCAGGGCGGTGTGCATGGGTTTGGAAACTCAGGATTTGGCTGGGTTGGGTGACATTTTGAGGTCAGGGACATTTCCACCCTCAACCTTCAGTCAGAGCCCTGCCTGCTGCTGCAAGCCAGCTCTCTGGTTTGTGGTGCAGGAGTCCCAGCACCAGAGGGGCAGAGGCTCAGGCATCATCTGGTATTGTAGGAACTGCACTATGAAGCAGAATCAGCAGAGCCAGCCATGATTTAGACGTTCTCCCAACAAATACCTATTAATCAGCAATCATGTGCAAACACATATAGAAGTCATTTAACAATTCTCCAGTGAACATTTAGGTAATTTTACATCTTGTGACTACTATAACCCATGCTACAATCACATCGCTTTTTAAAAGCAAGAATAGTCAATATCGTTGAATATGTATACAGTGTCACACATTATTTCAACTTCTCAAGTATACTTTTATTTTCAGAAATTAATTCATTTAAATTGGTAACTAAATTGTATATATTTGCAGTGTACAATGTGATGCACTATGTATTGTTACATTGTAGAAAGCTAACTTAAGCTGATTAACATACCCAACACCTTATAGGCTTAGTAATTTTAGTACTGTATTTAAAATCTATTAAAAAGCAAATTTCAGGAACACAATACATTGTTATATATAAAAGTGCACCATTGGCAACTCATTTGGAGCCTCTGCTATCTCTTAGAAGACTTTCTCATTCTCCAATAAATTTGCCTACTCTTAAAAAGTGTGCTTTGCCTTGTATGTATGATTTTTGGCTTGTTAGTTTGTTAATCTGGTATGATTAACTTTATCTGATGCTAGTAAAAGGGATGTGAGGGAGGAGAAGGGAAAAGAGAATTGAGATGTGTTATGCACATGTGCCAAATCCCCACAATGAATATAGTCATTATGTATTGCGAACATATACTAATGAAAATTTTAAAATTTCAAAAGAATACAATGCACTGTTATTGCCTGGACAACAGATATCATAAAATTATACCTCCTGTCTAATAACTGAAATTCTGCAGCCTTTGACCCCACCTTTCCCAGGTCTCAAATTAGCCCCCCAACCCCAGTCCCTGCAAACAAGTAGTTACCACCATTCTCCTTTCCATTTCTATGAGTTCTGGTTCTTTAGACTGCACATGTAATTGAGAACATGCTTTATATTTCTTTCTGCATCTGGCTTATTTCACTTGGCATAACGTCTTCTAGGAACATTCATATGGTTGAGGATTTTCTTATATTTTAAGTTTGAATAGTATTTCATTCTGCGTATTTACCACTTTTTATCAGTTTACTAATAAACATTTAGACTTATTCTATATCTTGACTAGAGAATACTGTTGCATTGAATGTGGAATATAGATATTGATTAACTTCCCTTTGAATATATGCACAAAAGTGGGATTAAGAAATCATGTGGCAGTTCTATTTTTAATTTTTGGGGTACCATCTGTACTCCTCTCCTTAATTGTTATACTAATTTATCTTCCCTGTCATGACACTGTGTAAGAGTTTCCTTTCTCTACATTCTCACCTGTGTTCGTTTTCTTCTGCCTGCTTCACAGGAGCCACCACAGTGGGTGTGAGGTGCCGTCTCATTGCTGTCATTTGAACTTCCTGATAAAATGTGGATGGACATTTTTTTGCATGGCATTATTGGCCATTTGGGCATCTTCTTTTGAGAAATGTTTTTCGAGGACTTTTGTTCATTTTAAAAAATTGAATTACATGAACATTGCCATGTTTGCCTTATAGCTTTCTTTAGGGTTGGCATTATTATTACTTATGTACATTTGTATAAATGTATCCATAAGGTTCCCGCTGTAGGTGAATATTTTCAGTTAAAAAGCCTTGAAAATTTTACATTTTAATACAATCAAAAAACTTTACATTTTAATATAATCAGAAGATTGAAGATGTTTGTGTTTCCTTTTATCCAAAGTATATGTCTATATTTAATCAAATTTGAGCTTCCACCAGTAAGAGATGATAGCTTTGGTTTTCCTGCCAATACTGATTTAACACCAACATTCTTCTGAGATATTATTTGGCCAGAAAAAGATGATATCTCACTATATATCTCTAATTATTGACATCAATTGTATTATCTTTTTAAACATTTATTGGACATTTTTAATTTTCATGTATGTAAATTGCCTGCTCATAGCCACCTCCAAAACCTCTACTGATTTTTCTTTCTTTCATTGACATATAGGCATTCTCTATACATCATGAACAATCATTCTTTGTTTTCCTACATGAATTGCCAATATCGTCTCTCAAGTTGTCATTAAACCATTCATAAGGTGTCTTTTATAGCACGAAGATGTTATTATTTATGAAGTTAAACAGTGTAAAAATTTTCTTTCATGGCTTCTATCTGGGGTCTCTCTGCTTAGACCTTGCAGATTGTGGATAATTTTCAGTTTGCTTTAAAGGTATATTTTCTTTTAAGGAAGGAAGGAAGGAAGGAAGGAAGGAAGAAAGAAGAAAGAAAGAAAGAAAGAAAGAAAGAAGAAAGAAAGAAAGAAAGAAAGAAAGAAAGAGAGAAGAAAGAAGAAAGAAAGAAAGAAAGAAAGAAAGAAGAAAGAAAGAAAGAAAGAAAGAAAGAAAGAAAGAAAAGAAGGAAGAAAGACAACTATTATTTTGCGTTAGAAAATGCACACTTTAAGCATACCCATTCCCAGATTTTAAAAAAAGGATTCTTTATAACACAAGGCTTATTCTTTTTTGGTCAGCACTGATGGATCCGCCAACTGATGGCTTCATGAATCCATCCATCGCCTTAATAAACTTTTTGTTGAATAGACAGAAAGACGGATGCCATAGGTGAGACAATGCTGTCTCAGGTGTGCCTGTGGCTATACTCCTGCCCTTTCTCTGAGGAAAGGGGTCAGAAGCGCACTCTGAGGCAAATGCCAACTGTTACCACAAGGCCCATCTCCTTCCTCTGCTCATATGGGACTATTCTGGGGCAGCAGCCCAGGAATCTGTGAGCATCTTCTCTAAATGTTCATCTAGGCTAGAGCTAAGCCAAAGGCATTAGATCCTAGGTTCCAGCAGGCAGCAAGCGTGGCCTGGCCCAGAGCGCTAGATGAACAGACCAGCTAGGGTCCATGCTTGGGAACAATTTCTTAGGAACTAAGTGAGGCTTTGGGATCATGAAACTGTCCTTTGAGTACGTCCACCCGAAAGCATGCAGTTAATTCCAGGGCACAGTGTTTGGAATGGGCCTAATAGGAGGCTCTGCTCTTCTCAGTGGGTGAATGCCAGTTCAGCTATGAGCCTTGCAGAGGGCAACTCTGACTTGATCTTTCTCTCTTTCAGGCCCTCTGTTTGCCTTTCTGCAATGAGATAATACAACAATGAGGTCCTCATCAGGTGCTAGTCCCTCAGCCGTAGATGGCCAGCTTCTGGAACTGGGAGTCAATAAATTCCTTTTCACTGTGAATTACCTGGTCTCAAGGTCTGTTAGGGTCTAAGACATATACTCAATATTTTTTCCTATCAAAACTGACACAGTTCTGTTACGTATTGTCCCTTTCGCCACAGAAGCTGTGTTGCGCTTTTCCACCTCGGTTGGCCTTCGGGAGACGGCTCTGCACTGCCCACTGTGGGCCCAACGACTCTCCAGCTAGAAGCACTTAGTGCTCCCTCATTTTCACCCCACTGTGCAGCCGTGAATGGCTCACTGCAGAAAACAATTCATGCAGCCAAAGCCCTCGTTTCTCCAAATGAAGGCCTATGCTCAGAGGGCCTCTAGTGTCAGCTAGACCTTCAGAAAGACAATGAGATTTGGGATAAATGGAAGTAATTTACTTTCAAGAGAGTTTCATCAATTGTAGTTGGGTTAGAGGAGACCTCACCCAAGTTATTTCTTTCAGCCTGAGGCTGGACAATTTTATCATGTTTACCTAGCGAATGAGGCTGTCATGGAGCTGTAATAAAATACATAACCAGAAGTCCCTCAAAGCATAAGCTGAAATATGAATATAGACTGACAAAATGAATGGGAACGTAGGGCCAGCCACCAGAAAATGATGTGAGGGGCATAGTTGTAGAAAGAAGAATCAAAATATGATTTCTACCATTCATTTACCTTTGGCACTTACTACCTCATTTTTTTCATTATTTGACATTATTTTGAAATAACTTTAGATTTACAGAAATGCTATGAAAATAATAGAAAAAGTTCCCTCTTCTTTTACCCCTTCTTTTTCATTAGCATCTTGTATTACCACATGGACCATCGCTAACAAATTAACACCAGTGTAACATCACAGTATGAGCTAAAGTGTATATGTTACTCAGATTTCATCATCTTTTGTACTCAATTTTTGTTTGTTTGTTTGTTTGTTCTGAGAAATGATCCAGCCCAGAATGCCATGTTACATCCCCTCACTGTGGCCCATCAGTAACTACCACTCCTTTCGCTGATTCTTCTTGGCGGCCCTGCTCCTCTGCTCTCCCTGACCTCCCCTCATTTGAAGGGAACCCTCAGGACTACTGAGGAATGTAGCTCAGCATGGCTGTGGCTAGAACTTCTTTGCAATGACACTGTGTACATTCCTCATTTTGTCATGTTGGTGGGGTACACGATGGCAACATATGTTTCCACTAGGGGTGCAAATATTAATCCTTCTTTTAATGATTTTCCACTATATTCTTTCTGCTTACCTCGTCCAAGGGGTCATAAACTGATTTTGTTCCCCACACTGAGTAGTGTCTGGAGATAATTTGTTTATCACAGTTGGAACTGGGGGTACTTTTAATCTAGCAAGCAGAAGCCAGAGACCCTACTGACATCCTCCATGCACAGGACTGTCGCCCATGTCAAAAGACAATGCCAGGTCAAGGTACCCTACTACAACAGGAGCAGTTCTCTGTGTTCAGCCCCCACTTAAGGGAACTGAATTGAGGTTTATCTTCCAAAGAAGTCATGTCAGAAGATTTCTGGGCATATGTTAAAGACACATAATAATTAAACATTTTTTTTCAGGAGGTATTTTGAGGCTATGCAAATTCCTGTTTCTTCTAAAGTTTCCACTCATTAATTTTAGAATTCATCAATTGCCTGAAGCAATCATTAAAGTGGTGTTCTGGTGGTGATTTTCTATTTCCTTCATTGCTTCTACATTTGTTAAGTTTGTCTTGCATTTTTAATCAGTGTCTTCAGTAGCCTAATTTGAGCATAAGTAAGTGGATTTATTTCTTGCATCACCAGTAGAATGAGTCTGAAAGGTATCTTTCTGTCTTGTTCATTTGTATTCTCATTCATTTGTCCATTTATATATTTATTCAGCAAATAAATGTCTACTGAATGCTTATCATGTACTATGCATTTTTGTTTTAGGTTTTAGAAACATACTGGAAAATGAAATAAGCATAGTCCTTGTTCTTTCTCTTTCCCTTGGATAAAAGAAGAAAGACAATAAAAAGGGGAGGGGTCCAGTGCTTTCATGGGGGCTATCAGTGTCCTGTTAATCAGAGAAATAGTCTGACATGAATAACACAACTCCTCTTATGTGTCCAGTTGTGGTTGAAAATTGTTGACTTATTTTCAAGGTGGAAGGGGAAAACGTATCAAGCAGTAAAACGACAGGAAACTAGAAGGGAACAGGAGACAAATGACGGGCCTTGGCCGGATGTCATGGGGCGGGGAGCACTGGCGGGAGCACTCAGGGCCCATGCATTGCTGGGGATCTGCAGTGTCCACAGTTCCACAGGCAGGGGGGCTGTGTAGGCTGTCGATGGGCACTCATGCCCACGTGCTCACGGGGTCTGAGGGCTGCCAGCTGTCACTGGAAGGGTCTGAGTTGGCTAGGACATGAGGACCAGGTTGGCATATTTGAAGGATGGATCACATATCAGCCTGTGTTTCACAGGAAATATAATGTCATATGGCTGATACACTGTGTCAACTTGAGAAGTTTAGAAGTTTAGTGAAGAGACTCAGCAGGGAGCCAGGGTTCTTTATAAACATCCTGAGCCTGTGTGAGCGGAGGGCAAGGATACTTTGTGAGTGCTACACCGGCTCTGGGGGTACAGTGTATGCCTCTGAGTACAGTATAAAGGAGAGAAGGAGGCCTGGTTTCCCCCTTTTTACCCTGTTTGCTCTTACTGCTTACGGCCACCATGAACGGCTCCCCCCAGTCACCCTGCCTCGGAGCCAGCTGCGTGTGGAATGAAACCTCCAAAACCACAAGCTAAATAACCCTTTCCTTCCTTCGCTTTGAGTGTTGTGTATTTTGTTCCAGCAACAAGAGAAAAGTAGCCAAGACAACGCATCCAGATAGCCCAAATATCAAGAATTTTAAGAAAAGACCATCTACAAAACCATAAGCAGAATTAAGCAAATAGATAAGGATGCTGATTTCTAAGAACAGTGCTACAGCAAGATCATCACTGCCTCTGGGCTGAACAAATCGGAGAATAGAGTGTTTTCCTGACTGAGTGAAGGTCTGGGGGGGTGCGGTCTGAAGGTGTGTGCTGTTCAAGAGGCAGCGCTCAGGCCGAGAGTGACAGGAAAGACCCTGGGGACTCTTTCACGGCCGCCTACCATGCAGCCTCCTTCACTGCTGACTGCAGGGCAGCCCAGCCAGCAAGGGCTCCAGCCTCCTGTTCACACTCCCCGTGACTGGCTTCAGCAAAGGTCCCAGGCTATGACATGCGCGGACCAGCCTGCAGAGACGCCGAACAAGCAGAGAAAGGTGGAGGAGAGAGGTAAAATCAGAATTAGCCTAATCAGAACGAAGACACACTAGCTTCCAAGATCTTAACTGGGACCCTTGGGTAGTGGTTTTTTCTCTAAGTGACAGAGCCCAGCAGCATCACCGCTACTCAACTCTGGACCAGCTAGCTGCTCAGGGAGGTTGCAGACTTCTCAATCAGAAACGCTCACTGCATGAAATGTCACAAAGCTGGTGCAAAAAGAACTGCCACTTAAAATCAGAAGTAGGACCAGCTAGTTTCCAGTGCTCCTTTGGTTCCTAGGGCTTAGGTCTCTGTGCCGCAGAGTGCAATTCTGGACTGTGCACATAGCAGAGGATGTGCACAGCTCCAGCCGCCAGAGTGCTGGGGATGTGATATTTCCAATAGCCCCTTAGGAAAATGACTCTGTTTGTGGCAGAGGAATACTTTTTAAAAGGTATTAACTTTTAAAAAGCTGCATGGTAGGCGGCCGTGAAAGAGTCCCCAGGGTCTTTCCTGTCACTCTCGGCCTGAGCGCTGCCCCTTGAACAGCACACACCTTCAGACCGCAGCCCCCCATTTTTGGCAGGGTATTTTCAGCCATGTTCTTTTTTTCAAGCAGTGAATGAGAAAGACACATGAATTCAGAGAGAGGAATTCAAGCAATATCAATATGAAGGCAATTGTTTTATCTTTTGTAAATAACTGCAAATGATCTTGATTTCAGACTAGGTGGTCCTAAACTACATAACTTTCCAGGTAAATTGATAGACGTCATCTGACTTTCCACTCACTCTCCTGCAACTCTGCACAATAGATGGCCTCTTATACATTAATATGTCTACTAGCATGAGAGGAAACATTAGTAATCTCTCTCTTTAGTTCTTCCCCATGCATAGTCTTTGCTCATTGTGACAGTTAATTTCATGTGTCAAGTTGACTGAGCTAAGGGATGCTCAGATACTGCCAAAATGGTGCACTGCATGTGTCCCTGAGGGTGTTTCTGCCCGAGATGAGCATGTGAAAGGGTGGAGTGAGTCTTCACTGACTGCCACCAGCAGGGGCCCACACCTTCCAATCTGTTGAGAATCCAACTGGGAAACAGGTTGGACGAAGGGTGAACTTGCGCTTTGTTGGTCTGAGGCACTCCCTGCTCCTCACCTGAGGTATTGGTGCTCCTGGTCCTTGGGGTTCTGGAGTCACACCAAGATTACACTACGCACTCCCAGTTCTCAGACTTTCCAGCTCAGTCAGATTCACCCAGTCAGCGTTTCTGTTTCTCCAGCTTGCAGATGGCAGACCATGCAGCTTCTCAGCCTCTTTAACCACAGCAGTTTGCCTGATGGTTTGGGGACGTTATGGTGGTGTGAAAATGAGTTATTTATGAGAACTCATAGTTGGAATGTTGAGTTTTGATCCTTCCCTCTGGGCTAGTGATATGTGACACAGTACTCTGACTTGGTGCTAGCGGTGGTAGCAAGGCACATCTCCCACTCAGCTGCACGATCGTGAGGAGAAACGTCACTACTCTGCAACACACGATGAGCTGATCTGCAGCACTCAATAAGATGGGTGCATTAACTGCATTTTTGGCAGGGTATTTTCAGCTTACAATGTCTTCATTGGGCCTTAAACTCTTCATAAACAAAGAGTATCTTTGTATAGTATCTACCAGTTTTGATTCCCTAATATACTCATGCAGAATGCGTAGGCATCAATAAAACTTTCCCATGAGTGATGACAGCTGTCCAGTCTCCGGGTCTATGTGTTCAGAACTTGCAGCATTGACACATGAGACAATTTGTTCCTGGACTTAGGCTAGTTGACCTGATGTCCTGATGACCTGAAGACCTCTGCAGGACAGATTTTAATGAGTATTTGTCAAAGGAATTATTTTTTGTTGACATTTTAACAAAATTGTACAGAAAAGGTGAAGGCACTGTATTGGAAGCATGCGTGTCTCCATGTTCAGTTTTTGTTATTTGGTAGTGTTTCCGAGCTGTGGGACACACAGTGAAGTACCTGTATTTTAAGTGTACGTCTTGACCAGTTCTGTAATGAAGACACAGAGCATACTGCTCCCTAGAAAGTTCTCCTGTGCTCCTCCTAGTCAATACTTCCTTAACCTCTGCAACTTCTTACACTTCCATTCTGCTGCCAACTTCTGTCCTTATGGGTTCACTGATAAAAGCAATTATAGCTCATATAACATTTTCCAAAAAGGAGCCAGCACCCACAGTCTTGTGTCTGGCTTATCTGGCTTAATGTAATGCCTCTGAGAGTCACGTATGTGGTTGAATATAGCAATGATTTTGTTGTTGGGACAATCATTTTGTTTTCCATTGTATACATACATGATGCATTGTTGATACATTTTCTTCTTTCATGTGCATTAGGGTTATTGTAATTTTAACTATTATGAATTTAACAGTCCCGAGAACTCTTGTTTGTAGCCTTTGGTGAACAGTAGCCACTCATTTCCATTGGATATTGTTATAGTTTCAATTGTGTCCTCCTAAAATTCCTCTTGAAGTCCTAACCCCTTATTCTGCGGGCAGCCACAGTTCTTGACCTTGGATGGGGTATAGCAGTGGTTCTTCCTTACCTGCCTGGTCTTTTTGTTCTTAGGATGAGCTAATATGTTTGAGAGACTAGTTGTAACGAGCCTCGCTGGCTCTACATGGACAGAGCTTGTCCACCAGAATAAGCAGGTGGGCTTATGCCAGGCTTACTGGGTAAATGGGCAAGCAGGGCCAGAAAAGTGCTTGCTTTCCTCCAGCCTCTGGGAAACCATACCGGCCACCCCAGTGTTCTGGGTTGTCCAGGTTCACTAACTTTGCCAACAAGTCTGGCTGCCGAGACTCCTGTGCATCAGTGTGATTGGCAGGTGGTGCCATGGTGATGAGAACTGATTACTGCACAGAGAGAATGAAATGCTCCACTTACCCCAAATCGCATCCCTTTGCCCTCCCATTAGACTTGCAGTTCTAGATATAAGATGCTTCAGGATAGGGGTTCTGCTTCTCCCCAGCTCCCAGCTGCAGCTTCTCAGCACTGTCTCCTCTAGAAACACAGTCATCTCCTCTGTCTTCTGAAGGTATTCAGTTGCTGTCTTCTTCCAGTGCCTTCTTCTCACATCTCTTTCTTCCTTTCCGGTCATTTAAATGATACTGCAAGGGGAAGAGGACATATATGTATGGTCTCAGTCCATTATCAGAACTACAAGTACCTCTGAGTTTTTGATTGTGCATGTAGATTAAGTGAAAAATGTATGTCTCTATCACATAGGACTTTCTTGGTCAGAAACATGGTATGCCTTTACATTTCAATATATTTTTGGTACTTCTTTTGTTTATTTTGATGTATTTTTGTGCATTGAGTGTGAAGTTTGCTTTTCATTTAATTTGTACTTTTTTTTGGCAAAGTGAACACTGATTTTTTTCTGAGAAATTTTATTATTCCTGCTACAAGATAGGAAGTTTATGATTAATTTTTGTTAGATATAGCTTCTTTAATTGCTTAATAAGAATGTTTACTTTTGTATGACATTGCCAAGTTTTGAATTCCTTTCCAGGTAGTTATAGCAATTCTCATTCCAATTTTGTTAAACCCCAATTAATTGATGTGAACATAAAAATCTTTTATTTATTTCTAACTTATTTGATATATTTCATCAGAATTTTATTCTTTTCAGGATTTAAGTCTTGTAGGTGCTTAGCCAGATTTACACATAGATTTTTTTATCAACCATAAATTTTACTGTATTTGTTTCAACAGTAACATTTTAATATATTTTGGCCCAATTGTTTTTACACTGAATAAAAACACACTACACACATGCCTGTGGGTAATTTTTAAACTGTGATTATAAAATACACATAATTTTCCTTGCTTTCATTACTTCACATGAGCTCAACAGTAGCTCCCAGGCCATTGGAAAGTGTCAAAGAGATTTAGTTTATAACAACTGTACTATTTCCTTTAACTGCTAAATCTGTGCTGTGAGGTAGAATAGCTTTTTGGCAGTATATATAGCACCTGGCCACTTTTCTGAACTGTCTAGCCCAGTTTGCTACTGTATGATCGATTTCAGTTTCAACCTGTTGATTGTGAAGTTAGGAAAATACAGCTGGTGGTCACACTTTGATACTGTGTCTTGTGAGTTTGTTCAGCTCCCTCCGTAGTTCCAGGAGTTTGTAAATGTGTTGAGATTCTATGTGTAAACCATTATGCTATGTGCTAATAGGACATTCTATTTCGCTTTCCAAACCATGTAGTTTTCCTGTCCCACAGCGCTGGCCGGGACTGCCTGCCCGCCCTGAGCTGCAGCTGCAGCGCTGAGCTCTCGTCCTGTCCTTTCTTCCACTGAATGGGGGAATGCGCATGTTTTTCTTTGTGAAACCATCTGGACTTAGAATTATTTTTTCAAGAAGATATTTTCGTGTTTAGTTCACATTCAGGTCCATTTTCTAAGTAATCAGATTATTCAACTCTTTAGCTCACTGGGCAAATTGTGACAGTTCGAGGTAGCCTTCCCGGGGTGGTTGGGTCCCTCCCTCCCGGGGCAGCTTGTGTGCAGAGCTGCTCAGAGTGCTCCATCCCTGTTGCTTTGAAGTCTGCAGGATCTGGGGAGATAAGAACTCTTTCATTGCTGATATTGCTAATTTGCCTCTTCATGTTTTATCATTGTCACTCTTGCTACAGGCTTATCAATTTGATCAATCTTCTCAAAGAACCAGCACTTGACTTCATTGATTTCTCTATTGTTTTAATTTTATTGCTCCACCTTCACTGTTTCCATCCTGCTCCCCGTCTTCAGTTTCCATCACTCTCCTTGCCAGTGTCTGAGGAGCCCAGCTCCTGCTTGACTACCACATGTGATCTTAAAAGCACAGCCACACCCTATGGCAAAGGCCTGGCAACACCGGACTTGGCGCCCGTGCTGTGCGCCGCAGGCGTCACCCGAGGTCTCCTGCTCCCTGGCAGCCGGGCTTGAACAAACCCACTCTCCTAGCACAGCCACCTTGGTCCACAGGCCTCTGTGTGACCTACAGCCAAGGCCTTGTTCAGGTCCTCCAGTGAGGCCTCCTTAACGGGGAGAAGAGGTGTCTTGAAGTTAACTTTTTTCTGATTCACTACAGTATTTTCTTCTCCTGGATGTTTCTGTCCTCTGCTTCCTGGGATCCCACATGTATAAAATATAGGGACTTTGGTTCAGGATCCCCTGGTAAGGAGACAATCTTCCTGTCTGCTATTCCTAACCATTGACTGGGGCCGTGAATCTACATATAGTGAGCTTCCCCTAGTTTTGAATCCTCCCTACAGGGCCTCGGGGTTTGGGTGAAGACAGGACTGTTGTTCGCATTTTGGTTTGTTGTCTTAATTGGCTGCTACGATTCCTGATTCCTGGCAGCTCAGCTTTCTGCAACTCAGCTTTCTGCAGCTCAGCTGAGCCCCTAACAAATTGGCACATCAAGCAGGGTAGTTGACTAAGTACAGCTCAACCCTGGAGGGGCACAGAGCCTGAAGATCCCACAGGGCACTTTTGGGAGGCGCCAGTGGGAATATGGAGGTGTGCTGAGTGGGCTGCAGATCGTTCGCCACTCAGAGGGTTCCAAGCAGCCTTTGCCCTTGGATCTTAAAAGATGCTGGAGGAGGCTGTGGGGTGCTTTGCAGCTGATCTGTTTGCCTCCGGGGGTGACTGGGGAAGCCCAGGCACAGGTGAGGATGCCTGTACACTGTGCATAGGTGGGTTTTGTTACTAAGGGGGATCTTGGCTCTTCTCTTCAGCCCCTGGCTAAGCTCCCCTTGTGGGCTGGATTCGAGTTTCTGCAGAAGACTCCACAGAAAGCAAAAGAAGAGATTCCTTGGCTGTGCTCGAGCCCTCTGATGACAGGACTGGCAGCCGCTGAAAAGCTCCACGAAGTAAGTATCTCTCCGTACTCCCTGGCACTAGGAAACGCCCTTTGGTATAACAAGCCGTTAACTTGTTTTTGAGAGGCTGTTTAGAGAGCGTAATTTCTGTTGTTTGGTCTCCCAATTTCCACTGTCCATTCTGCTCCTGTACCTTCCTCCTTAGAGATTTTAGTTCAGTTGTTGCATATTTCAGTTCTATATTTTAAATTTTATTCTTTTCCTCTTTATATCATCTTTTTACTGAGGAGTTCTATTTCTCTTTTAAGGATTTCTATTTTCTAACTTGTTTCCAGAGTGTTCTCAGATTCTTATTAAAGCCTCTTATTAATGACCACTGCTTTAAACTTTTTGTCAGATAATTTGAACCTCTGTGTCATTTCACTACTGCCGTCTGTTCGTTCCCTTTTCACAAACTTGCTCTTCTTGTTGTGATGAGTGGCTTCTACCCTCCCCTGGGCACTCTGGCATCACCCTGCAAGGGTGTGTCCTAATTTAAGTCTGGGCAACAGCGAGCCACTATCGCACATCTCCCCAGGAGGGGTCGCTGCCCTGTTTCTGCTGCGAGGGGAGGGGCCCGAGGTCTCCAGTGAGGCTTCCCCTGTTGCTGTCTGGCTGCTGAGACCCTGACTGAGCATAGTTCATCTCCTCTTTACCGTTAGGAGCATCCCTACATTTGCTTCACACAGAGTCCAGAGGTTTTAGCTGTGTTTAACTTAATGAACAGGATTAAGTACATCGATCCTATCTTTTCAGAAATGTTATTCTACAACAGTTCCTTTTTATAACTTAAATAGTTTGAATTTGCTTGCCAGCTAATGAAATCGATGGCTTGGTTCTGTTGGCAGCACTTGGCCCTGAATACACCGTTCTGTGGAATCACTGTTTTGTTTGTACTTATCAGTGAATCTTTGCCACTTGCTTAGAAAGTTTCTTCCATCTTTTTCCTGTGTTTTGATGTTATGTGTTTTTCTTGAACCAAATCCAAGTTCTCATACTTTTGTAAAGACAATTTAATCAATTAATTTTATTTTAAACTAATACAACTATATATATTCCATCTTATTTTTAGTTTCAAGATGTGCCATTTCTAGTTTTCTCTTCTTGTTCTTTTTCCTTTGTTAAATTGATCTTTAAAAAGTAAATTTGTTGTTTTTCTTATAATTCCATGCATTTTTTCTTGTCTCGTTGCAGTCACGGCCATCTTACTGTTTTGCTTTTAGACTTTATTGCTTGGATAAAATTATAGAAACATAGAGAAGGAAAAGACAACTAAAACCTTTAATCCTAGTGCACCCATCAGGCATTAACTTTAGTTAATGATTGCTAGATATCAATCAATGAGAAAATTGAGTGAATAATACTGAATAACAATGAACTCAAATGAACATGTCATTTTAAATTTCAACAGTGTTAAATCAAAAATTAAGTGAGAGAAATAATTAACAATTGGTCCACTGTTTCTTTGTCATAGAAGATAAGGTTTTATAAGTTATTCTTCTAAAATTAAGCAGAGAAAAAGCTACTGGCAAAAATTGAGTTCTTACCACTCTACTCTGATATGTGACAAGTGTCTCACTTTAGCTGGGCCTGGCTGCTCTACAATGGGAGACGAGGCCACCAGTCCTCCGCTCTTTCCTTCTGCTACCCTCAGTATCTGCAGGGCGCCCAGAGCCTCGCTTCCTTTTGCATCCATTCCACACAGGGTTTTGAAGCAGGCCTCTGCGGGAGGGCTCACCCTCAGTCCACTCCCTGTGTGTGAGGAAAAGGAGTCCTTGGAGGGCCTGCCTCTGTCCAAGTCCTGGGAAAGACAGCGTCCCCACAGGAACTGAGAACACATGTGAAACAAACAAAAATTAGGAACCGTCAGGAAGGAAGTGGAAAATCTCACCTGCCAGTCACTTCTGTGCTAGGTACGATGTCCCAGGATTCCACGGTAGTCACAGCTCCGTCATCCACTAGCTGGGGAACCCTGGAGAATTCTGCATTTAAGTTATTTCTGTACCTATCCCACTTGGAAGCTATGTTCAGGAATGTTGTAGTCAGGAAAGTTTTAATACAGGACACATGATTTAGAAGATTATTTCATGATATTCACCCAGAGTCAAATGGAAAAGAGTGCAGGGGATCTGTCCATGCGCTAGAGAGACGAAATATCCAACTGAGAGCCTGGACCCCATGGCATGGTCCTACACAAGTCCAGCTGGAAGGCTGGAGCCCACGACCATACTCCTCTCCTCAGAAGTCCAGCTGAAGGCCTGGAGCCCACGAC